>OMNV01020978.1:3126-54757 GCA_900303265.1 Brotula barbata | reverse complement strand
AATATGGAACTGATAAACAAACTAGTCATGTCCTACAATAAACCATGTAAGCTGTTATTTCACTGCTTAACTTGAATAATATTTGAAAATCCAAAAGTAGTGCAAAGTAAGCAAAATGTATAGAGTAACATCGCGCTGTTTTTCTCTCCTTCTCCTCTCCTCTATTTTTTCAGCCACCAGCTACTACAGTTGTACATGCGTACGAGGTGCCGAGATGTTACCAAGTAACCAAAATGAACACCTACAGGGTTGAAGGTCATTGGCAGATGTGTGATTTGTTGGTTGCGCTATGGAATGTAGTCGGTCACAAATTTAATTCAATGTAGTTGTGTTGTTTAATGTAGTTATACGGTCCGTAAAGTAACGTAGCCATTACATCAAACTGCTGACACCACTCTTTAAATGACATCATTATCCATGTGACTACAGCGAAATTCAATAGAAAACTTGTCATAAAAAGTGACCTGAGAGTTGTCGCCTTCCTGGGTTCTCCCCACAACTGAGCAGATTTAAAAACATCAGTCTGCCCGTCAAAACTTCCCTCAAGGCCACACCTTCCCACAAAGCCCTGCGTTCTCTTGCAGCTGCCCTGGTGTGTGTGTGTGTGTGTGTGTTAAAGTCTAAAGTCCTGCATTGTGCCATGCGTCTTGCGTGTCTTCCATGTAAATAAAAGCTGCAGCAGCAAAAGTAGCCGTGCTGGCAGACACACCCCAATCCTAAATACAAAGTTTGCTTAATATCTGGCACCGGTTCAAAGTGACGAATCAGAGAGATTTCAGGTGATACAGCACAACTCCTGGGGGCGCATTGGAGGGCTTTAGTTCTGTAAACAGTGGACTGGTTGTGTTACTAAACACAGACGTTGTCTGGTGCCTCTGTCAGACTGAACAGCAGTGGCAATTTTCTGTCTATTTCTGATCCTTTTCAGCTCTGACCCACATAACTGACTGAACAAACTTAACAAACTGGTGCTACTGCCCTAGTCCTTCAAAACACCATAGAGTGCGTGGTGGACTGACAGACAGACAGACGGGTACGATAGTATAATGACAATGATTCAAGACTACGATATGGGTTGCAATTATGTCAGTATTGCAATTCAATATTACAATATTTTGCACAAGAAAATCTCATGATGCACATCACATCATCATACTTAAAAAGTCAAAACGTTTTCAGGTCAGCATTAACAGTCTGCATCTAAACGTTTTATTGCGATTCACTGAACTTTGAATAAAATACTTGAATAAAGATTAAATAATTTGTACGTGTGCATGTGGTCCGTCAACAAAATCTGTCCAGGCGCAAAATCTTTAGCTGCACAATAAACTCAGCGTGAAACGTTTTCCATCTGTGCAATAATTCACGCATCATGACTCGCAGGTTACAATTTCTCCCAGCCCCAACAGACAGATCGATAATAGATATAGATGTTCAGACAGCAAGCGGATGAAAGTAAGAAAAAAAAATATTGA
This sequence comes from Brotula barbata, assembly GCA_900303265.1. Classification (NCBI taxonomy): domain Eukaryota; kingdom Metazoa; phylum Chordata; class Actinopteri; order Ophidiiformes; family Ophidiidae; genus Brotula; species Brotula barbata. The sequence continues at coordinate 53,282 of OMNV01020978.1, read as the reverse complement.
TTTTCATCATTTAAAAAACCTTAAATCTAATGAATCAAATTTTTTTAGAAATTTATTTTTATATTCACTGGTATTTTTTGTGAAGAATGAGAAAATAATGAATTGAGAGGAGAGTTAAATGCAGTTGTTCTGTGAGCATTAGGTCACTAACGTAGCTAAAAACGATTCAAGGCAATGAGGAAACACAATCAGTGCACAGTGGAAAATCTTTCTTTAGAAAGAATGATTAACTCAATCTAGCATGACAAAACATCTTTCGGCGTGTTCACTCAATTCCAGGTTTCCTGCTTATCATTACCCATTAACCACAGCTCCACACACAGACACACAGACATACCTTCGTATGGTGAGCTGTAGAGTTCTGTATGACCCTTTGACCAGAGCAATGGCTTCCTGTCTGTATCCAGTCAGCGCTATGTCATTGATGGTGATGAGCTCATCCCCAACCAGCAGAGGGCGCTCCAAACAGTCTGCCTTTCCGCCCTCCTCTATCTGCAGGCACAGAGACAAAAGCACAACTTATTCCTCTTTTTCCACATATAACTTCGGTTCTAGTACAAACAATAATATGAGTTCACCGTGTGGGCAAGACTTTCTTTATCTTGTTATTTGATTTAATTCTCCATCACAGACCGGCTATTAAAGGTAGACCTTTGTTTCTAATTACTCTAATTGACCGTATAGTTACTTTGAGACGTCTGCTTTCTGTTTTGTGCCGTATTAATTTGTTGTTACTTGTTTGCATAACTCAACACTTCCTTCATTTGTTTTTACGGTAAATGTCTTCCAGCAACGTTTTCCTTTTCCTTCTCTGGTAGGCTGTTGCTTGACAGACAGTCTTGTGGAAGTGCCATGAACAGCAGCTTAACTCGGAGGAAAAAATGTCGCGTAGATGAGGACCTGTATGTATGCATGCTCTACGTTTTAAGTCGAGAAAAAATTCTTAAACGCCTACAAAGTCTTACATTTCCCAGGATTCTAATCATGACAAAGCATTACATCATCCCAGTCCTGAAAGACCTCCTCTGACTTCCTGGCTCCCACTGGCTCATCTATAAAATCCTGGTCCTCACCTACAAAGCCAGCTGCTCCCCCCTGCCCCGCCGTACCTCACTGAGCTCCTCACCCCCATCAACCCTCCTGGGCCCTCAGATCCACCTCATCCGCCCTTCTCTCTACCCCCAAAGCCAACCTTTGCAGGTTTGGGGACAGAGCTTTTACCAAGGCAGCTCCCAGGCTGTGGATCTCCATCCCTTTATTTATATAACACCTTTAGAAACAGCATTTACAAAGTGCTTGGACAGATAAAGTAAAAGAGCAGGCTAGCCAAGAGGCCATATAACGACCGACATCCAAATAAGATAGAAAAAAAGGGAGGGGGGAAAGGAATGCAGAAAATGTCTAGTCTATATAAAAATAAATTAAAGGACTAAAATAGATGAGTGACATCACATCATGTCAATACAAAATAAAAAGAATAAAATTGGCGTTTGGTGAACTGAACAGCATGATTTCTTATTTTGGACCATCCAACAGTTGATATTGTTGAGAGTCTAAAACAGCAGATTAGGGAGCAGTGTGTGACGTTTCAAAGTTGTATTTGCTCATATGAGAACTGAAATGAAAAGTGACAGATCTTGCTGTCCTGCTGCAGTGTCTTTGCTCTCTCTCAAGCTCATCAAGCTTCACAGCACACGTTGTTGAGTAGCAAACATGCACTAAAATTAAACACACTCGATATCTCAAGAGTGTCTTGCCACACCTCTCCAATCACACTGTTCCCCAGTTTACTCATGATGATAATAGTTCATGAGTGTGCACCCCGATGTGACTCTGACTGTTGGGCCAAAGTACATACATGCTGGTCCTGATGGGAATGAATGAATCGGGACCATGGCATCTTTGAATAAACGGTGATCTGTGTGTCCAGAGACGTGCCTAGATAACGAACAGCTGATGTTGGGACCTTCACACCTGGTCTTGAAAAGTGTTGTTGTCATCTGGATAATAAAGTTTTGTGACTGGATCTCAGTCTTGGGGTCACTAAGCGATTTCCTGTTTTCTCCTTGTGCCGTGGTTGAGCTTTATCCATTTAAGAAAATATTAAATCACCTTTAAAGATGGTTGTCGCTCTCTACATCTACAGCGAGTTTCAGCTGACTTAAAATAACTCCCAGGGCTTCATCCGATCAGCCTGAGAGGTATGAAGTAATCGAGTGTGATCGCCGCCTTTATTAACGAGAATGAGCAGGAAGGTGAGGCATTTGTCCCAGCTGTGCACATTAATTCACTCCACATGGTGCACATCTGTGTGTGTGTGTGTAGATTAAACTGTGAATGTGTTGTCGATGGGCGCAGGTGAGTTTGCTGGGTTGTGTTCAGGTCGTGTGTTATTTTGTGACAATGTTATACGATACTAAGAAAAACACTTGATGTTTCCTCCAACAACACATATACACACACACACAGACACACAGAAACATGCACCTAATTATATCAACATGACCCAACTGCTTTATCAGTGTTTGTGCTGTCTATGATGCCTCTTCACGGTGTCAATGTGTGCAGTTCTATCAGAATGCTTGCATGCATCCGTCTGCCACTCTGTGTGTGTGTGTGTGTGTGTGTGTGTGTGTGTGTGCTTGTGCGCATATGAAAGGTCACAATGCCTTTGTGTCTTGTTAAGATGAGATAAGCTCAATCCAAACCTGACACAGTCGCCTCAGTGTCACTACAGCAGCATCATGGATGGACAGAATTATGCAAAATGATTTTAGATGAACAACGTTTTCGTGGTTGCAGCTCTGATTCACAACTGGCTCGTGTGTCCGACGCTTTTGTCCCTAAGATAAGGCTAAAACTTGCTCATCTCAGATTTTAGCCGGCAAACCAGAGATGATTTCAGATATTTTGAATCATTATTGAAACTAAAACAATCATTATTCCACGACCTTTTTTGAATTGTCACTCTTCGTGTGAATGAATCGTTGTAGTTTAGGTGTACTGTTGTAAGAATTCATACTTACTGAACCTGTGTGCTACAAGCTCAACTTGAATCGCAGCCTCCTGAAATGTGTGATGGCAGAGATCTTCTCTTATCTTATCTAAAGTTTACTGAATGTCACACTGAGAAGAATGGGGACAACACTATCTTTGTGGTGATTTGTGTAACGCTGTACGATATCTATTTTGAAGATTGCACAATCGTGGTGAATCGCGGTGCTTAAAAACAACCAGTAAAACGATGCGGGCAGAGATGTGTTTGCCCTTATTTGCCCCGGTTCATAGTGAGGCTGGGCAGTGTACCATGTTTGAAGGTATACAGGTTTTGGTTCACGTCAAGGTGTTTTTGCAATTACCTCATCATGCTGTGATTTTACAATTCAGTTTGTAAAAAAGAAATAAAATAAATCAAAGTCCGACCTAAGCACACAGGCGTAGTAATACTGTAAGTTGGACATTTATAATTCTACATGTTCCATCTTTTTTCCTGTTTGATCACTTGTATGTTGGAATGGGTTATGATGCCTATTAAAGCTGCATAAAAACATGCGGCTGTATTTACACCGGCGGTTAGAGAGCTCGTTAAAGTGAGGTTAACAGTATAAATATAATGGTTCTGATGCACGTTGTTATGCTGTATCTGTGGACTGTAATTGACTTTTGGATGGTGCATCTATACAATAGCTTCAAGAAACGTTTAGTAAATTGTATGCATGAAAATAGAGGCTGCAAAAACGTTTCTCACTATACTATACTACTATAAAAGTTTGGTTCTAAACTTTTGACATTGTCAGAATTTTGGCACAAATTGTCTTCGGTAAATTTCAGTACATATTTATTTTCGTTCGTCCTGACTGTGAGGAGGCTCAGCCTATCACATTCCAGCACAGTGAGCACTTCCAAGACTGAATGCGAAAGGTGAATTTCGCCCCTTAGGGAGATTTTCCATGGTGATGAGCATAGCAGAAAGTGAGAATCTGAGTGGTTTTGTATTTTCCTTTCACTGACTGAAGATATTTAGTGTGTTTTGTTCTGAAGTGATAAACTCCACCCATGGGATGCAGAGCTTAAAACAACTGCCAAGAATTGTTTGCAGGGTGTGTCTGCGCTTCATGTGAAATACACCATGTGTTACCTTCCAATGAAAACATGATGTGTTTTGGGCCACACACTGCAGCGCTGTAAGGATCATATCCATTTAACATAAAGCTGTCATGGTCATTTTCTATGTCTGTGTGTGTGTGTGTGTTATGAGTGTTCAATGATATGTGGGCCTTTGTAACCAGGTACCTTTCAAATGGGTCTTCCACAACATACATTCTCAGTTTTTTAGCCACATCACAGCTGCATGTTCATTTTAAAAGGTGTAGTGGGATTAATAAGGTCTTCAGTTTTGTGGCACAAACTACATCACTGGAGCAATAAGATCATCATTTTTAGTATTATATTTCGAAAAACATTTCTTTAAATCACACAGTCCAGAATTTCAATTGAGGAGGTAAAATCAGAATTTGTCATTGTTACGCACTGATAAGTTAAACTGAACAAAACTCTTAAATCTGGGAATAACCCAGAAGCTGTAAGACGAAAAATGTTGCAGTACAGCGGCAACAACAGAGAAAACTCAACTCTTAGGGAGAACGTATACGGAAATGATGCATTATTCCTGCTCTGATGATGATGAAAAATGATGATTTTTGGTTCATTTGATTTAATTGAATTTTTGGTTTCAGTTTGGATTTTTCCCAGTGTGGAAACCAAACCAAGGGGAAAAAGCTCCAGACAAGCTACACAGCTACTTGTGACAGAAAATGTGATTGGAAAAGCTAAAACTAGTGAAAAAGTAGTTATATTACTTAAGCTTCATGTAGCAAGCTACTTTATGGTTTTTTTTCTTCATACTGTCAGTCCTATATGCTGCACCATAGTCTAGGAGAAATCATAAAAAAGTGAACTGGTTTGCACAGCTCTTTATAGGCATTATGGTTTTAGGTTGTTAATTTTCACATATTTATGTTATTATTATTGTCATGATGCAGACACTCCTAGGGAACAAGAAACATTTCTGTGTCTCTTTAACAACACAAATGTGAGTTGTGGTGAATAATAAATGCTGATATTAGGACACCGATACATCCTTTCAGCACTGGGAAAGCCGGTTCCATTCCTCCACTCCGTAGGACAACACACACACTCACACACATGCCTTTTTTCAGGAATAAATATCCCCAAATAAGGCCAGCAGAATCACTCACTAACTCCTTGTGTGCATGTGTGTGTGTGTGTGTGTGTGTGTGTGTGTGTGTGTGTGTGCTCGTGTGTTTTTCTGGCTGTGTCTGGTATTCCAGCTGAAATTCATTATTGTGCAGGGCGTTTCAGCTGGCTCATACCGTGACTGAAACAACAGACCTCCACTAATCAAAAAACACACCAAATATCCTCACAGTGATCTCATAAGTAGTAATCACAATATCAGTTCACCCACAAGACCTCAAAGGAAGAATACGCTGTTCCTTGTTACTGGGAAAATGTTATTCATCACACTGAGACCTGTGATTGGCTGTCACATTATGGTGGTTGAATAGTTTCTGTTATAAAGCTTGAACACATTGTTCGGTTAGAAGCAAATTCAGATAAGATGCACAAATTTCAACTCTAAGTGCTCCATCTCAATTTGCATGAAATCAAGACCACAGATGTTCAATGTGTTAACCCTCCACTGTTTGCTGGGTTCGCTGTCATCTATGTTTGCTTTGTCGGTTTTCCCTTTTTTCACAAATGTAACATTGAACAGAAAAATAAAAGTTCTGTTTGCTTGCATGTTAAATGCAACTGCAGTGGCGGCGTGCACCACTCATTTAAATTCCAAAATAAATTCACAAAATAACAGATTAAACGTGCACATCCTAAATCTTTGGTGCTGCCGTGTGGTGAGAAATGCAGGATTCACAGCCACCAAACATCTAAATATATGGAAATGGCAATTCTGAGGAGCACATTGAGAAAGAATTCAACCAACATCGATGCCGTATCTATTTTTTCAACTATGGACACAAGATAGACATGTTTCTCCCTTTGCCTTGCGTTTTCTGCCATTTCCTTATATGTTTACCGAGACTGGGTCACCCTAACTGAAGTAGCCTTCATAACACTTCCTTATACATCACTATAAGTCAACAACATTGTCATGTGACGCAGGCAGGCCTGCGTCGTGCAAATGTCAGGTCAGACACGATTTCTGAAAAATCCTATCCAGAGATACATATGAAAGAAAAAAACAAGTAGAATGACTTTTATGACAAAAACATTGTTTTCTCCTCTGACTGACTGTATCACTCCAGCAGGACGATAAATGTAAAAGTCCTTGACTCAGTGGTTATTAGTTTGTGTAGATCTAAACACACCACTGACATGCATCTTCTGTTCAACACTGACAAGAACTACAGTTGTCTCTATATATTATACGTCATTGGCATAGAATGAAGAACACTCTCCCAATGTAGGTGTCACTGAAGGACACAGATTAAAAAAAAATCCACTTTGTATGAAAAAGAGAATGAAAATAAGAACTCCAAGTAGATTTGACTAGTCTAACAAGTTGAAGACTACCTGTTGTTTTTAACTTAATCAAAGATTTGCTTGTCTTTCGATGGTTGACATCTGCCGTATAAACAGCAGGGTGAGACACAGAGGAGAAATACTGTATATGAGTTGATTGGTATATTCTGAGGCCATCATAAATAAGTGATAAGTCAGTCAAGTAAAATAATATTGGCATTATATAATTCCCTGTCCTTCATTTAGGCTCTGTGTTGCAAAGAATTTGAACAAACATTGAGGTACCCAAGGCTGCGTTTGCTGGCAGCTTTCATCTTTCACACTGTCTCAAACATGAAAGAGCTTTTAGTTGGAACCTGTTCGGCTTCAAGTGAATTTTTTGGCAGCAAGGTCTCAGCAAAACTAATCTAAAATCAAATCTCAAATTACTTTTATGAGTTAACGCTGACCCAAGTTCAACTTTTCAAGTCTCAATTCTAAGTCTGCACAGCTTTATAATGCATTGAATTATTCTAACATCACATCTGAGGTGCTTTAACAGACAAAGAAGTGCTACCCTGATGGTGGATTTTTTTAAGCTATCCGGGGTCACAAATTATCAGTCAACCCTTCTACAGTGCAAACTAACTTCAAAAATAATGAGGAAATGATTAGCAATGAGAAGTGACTCTACAAAGAGAAATTCCATTGAAATTTGGTCAGAATATTCTATCATAAAATACACAGTATATGACAGGGATATTATAGGATAACGGTGATATTGCAAGAAAATAATACAATTTGATTCAATTGTTAGTATTATAGGAATATTATGGTAATACTAAAGTAAAACATCTAGGAATATTACTGGATTAGTAGTCTATAGGGAATACCAGCACATACTATGGCAGTACCATCGGATTGTTTTGGGAATAGTTTTAAATCCAGGAATATTGTGTGCAGGCTGACCTTGGAGATGATGAGTGGCTCCCCGTGCTCCTGGCCTCCCTGTAGGGTGAAGCCCCACGGTGCTCCTCCCTGAAGCCGGGCCTCCACCAGCTCCAAGCCGCCTCCTCCCCCGCCACTACCTCCGCCTAGCGCCCGGCTGTTGCCGCTCTCCATACCGGGCCAGGGAGCGCTCTCTCCGGCCTGCCGGCTCCTCAGTCCATCGGCGGCCTGGAGGACTGCGAGCGAAGAGGAGGCAATTGTGTTCAAAAAAGCATTTCCTTCATTCATTTACTTCCCGGGCGAGGAGAAAGGGAGAGGAGGCGGAGGAGGAGGAGGAGGAAGAGGAGCTCCGAGCTGCTCCTGCAAAGTGCATTCCGGTGCGCAGAAAGCGAAAAGTACACGCAAAAAAACTACCAGAGCACAGAAGAACTAACTTTTAAAGACAGTTTACAGAGAACAGAAAGATTACGACAAACGACAAGAGAAACAAACGTGTGAAAGGACGAGAGACACACACCCAGACTTCCACCCTGTCTCTCTCTCTCCCTCTGTCTCTGTCTGTCCTCTTCCGAAACCCGGTTTAGCATCACAATAGGATTTGCTGCGACTCACTGGGCGAGGTGAAAAGAGAGAGAGCGAGAGAGAGAGAGAGAGACTTTACCTTCCCTGTCTTCCTGATGTCCTTCCTTTCCTGCCTCTTCCTTTCCTTGCCCCATTTCATTTTTTACCTCAAGTAAAAAAAAAGTTAGAAGTCGGATAACAAATGTAATTTTATTTTCTCGGAATGTTTTTTTTTTTTTTTAAATTGACCCTAATCCTCTGCCGTACATCTCTGTTTCCTTCCTTCTTCCTTATCTACTCCCTGTATTTGTAACCTCCCATTTCGTTTTCACCCCCTCCTTTGTTTCCAGACCGTTTCTTCTTTTAATTATCTTATGACTAATCAATTTTATTATATTTTTATAGTATATTTCTTATTCAAAATTTACAAATAACAAATTCTCCATGCTGATATCAGTAATTCAGTTTGCAATAAGTATTCTTATAGTTTGTATCAATGATTAGGTTTGTAATAGCGAATATTAAAATTGAGATAACAAATGACATTTAGTAAATTGATAGAAAATAAATCATATCTGATATCAACTGCTGATCCCTGTAAGGCATTTCTAAATAATTAAAACTGATTTGTGACTGTCACTCTGGTGTGAGTAAAAAACAAAACAGCTCATCCTACCTCGGTCCTCCTCCTTTACCTTATCTACTTCCTGTCCTCCTTTCTTCAAATATTTTGTGCATCAGGTGAATTTTGCTGGGTTTCTCCAGAGATGTGGGGTTTTTTTTTTTGCTGTTACCAAACTAACAAAAAATAAACTAGAAGCTGCAGTTTTTGGGAGATGTTTTGGTGCTGAGGAATGTGGTTTGGTGGTGTTGTTGTCGAGTGTATCAAGTAGCCAGCAGTCAAAGGTCACCGGGGTTTTATACAGAGGGCTCATGGATGAAAAGCTTCATGTGAAACAAAAGGCTTTTCATCAGGTGACTTCAGCTACCACAACAATAGCACTCGAAACCCAGAGGCTCAGGTAAGCCAGATGAAGACAGGGGAGTGTGTTTGTCTGCCTGTCTGTCTTACCTCACACTCACTCTCACACCAGTCTGATTGCCAAATTGCCATGAGGTGGACTGGTGGCCTTTCAAAATAAAATCCTTCAGCAAAGTTAAGAAATGAGGACAACTGACAATGATTAGATAGATAGATAGATAGATAGATAGATAGATAGATAGATAGATAGATAGATAGATAGATAGATAGATAGAGAGATACTTATTCCAATCATCCAGTAGCTAACATGGTAAAAATACACCACAACAATATGCTACAACAAATGTGAGTGGCAAAATAAGAAATTTCGCCTAATTAGTCATTTCCATTCATCCATGTGATAATCCTTTAAATTTTTTTGTTTAACAAATGTTCATGTCATTTAATTTTTTAGATTCTAATTTTCATAAAACATGTCAAATGGTGGAGAGAACGAGGAAAAGGGAGACAGTCTTGTCCTTCAACAGAAAGCATCAAGGTATGTAAATAAAAAAGAAGCCGTGGTTAAGCAGGTGTTGTGCCAAAATCCAACTTCCCGGCAGATTGACTCCCCTGGGTGGTTTTTAATCCTGTTCCTCACTCAAGGACGGCACCAGAAATTAAGGCTGCGTACTCCTAACATTATCACACTGATTTGTTTTGGAACGTTGATAAGTGGCAAGAAGTCACTACAATGGTGGTATTGTAGTTCATTGTGAGCATTGTGCTGTAGTTACCCACTGATACCGGTAGATGTCAGTCACGAGAAGGAAAAAAAAAAAAAAACTACTTCAATTTTAATAATAAGTGTCCGATGGACTTGACTGAGCAGAATATTAATGGAGCAAACTTGAGAAGATAAAACTAAAATCATGTCATCCTGGGGGGAGACTTTGCTTTGCATGTCTCTGTCATCAGTTTGGTTTGTCAGTCAGTTTGATGATTGGTTCACCCAACCTTCACCACAACACGATGGATGGATCCTGAGCTTCATCTGCTTACTTTTCATAATGTGTTGATGAGTGTTTGGGCTCTTGAGAAGCACTGTTAAATCTTATTTCTATTAGCAGGATTGTCTTAAAATTTCAGTTGTTATGTGCCTAATTTTGATGATGGTATCCCAAAACTTCCAATGTTTGACACTGGTGGGAAAAAAGATGATTGTATTTCCTCCATTTTGTATTTTCTGACAGTAATAAGCTTCCATGTTGCTCTTTAATAACCACAGATTGGTGATTTTCAAAACGGAAGTATTTATTGACGTTTTAGAGGAAAATGTAGATTGGACTGAAAACCTGGTGAGACCTGAATTTACTCAAGTGTTCTATTCTCCAAAAACTTCCTTTGGTCCATGTTATACATGCACAAAGACAATTTACATTTACTGCTCTTAGAATATATTGCTAGTCTATAATTTCTATAATGTCAGCATAGGTTACCTTGTCTGCAATAAATGGGGAAAATTTATCTAACATTGTAAAATAAGAGTCAGTGTTGTGATAAACAATGGCAAATGAAGTCATTTTCCCTTTAATTAAACTTTTTATTGTTTAAAACATTGAAAATGAATGAATGAAAACGTTAAACTGCATAGATGTTTAAATGTGTTGAGGTGCCCTTAATAATTTTCTTGTATTTCTTCCAAACTATTTGATCATTGTGAGCAAAGAGTCCTTATAATCTCATAGATATTGCTTATAAACAAACCTGACAACTCTACGTTCAAGAGTGTCAACAAGTATAGGTCGAGGTCTAGTTTCCTCAGTCAATATTCTAGAAAATTCCACAACGACAAAAGGACCACATCAGAAATTAAAACCTGCTGGATACACGGTGGATCATCTTGATTATTTTCCACTTCAGTTTCTTCACTTTTTTTGGTGGCATCTCGTTCAGACACTCCTCCACGTACTTCAGGAAGCCAGTGTGTGGTGAAACCTCTGGCTGTGGACTGAAATCTGTGGGCTCACAGGTGGGTGGTGAGAAGCTGGCTCTCTTTCGTCCTGATGCTTTCCTTCTGGTACCGGAGCCGGAGACAGAGGTGGAGAGGGAGCAGGAGGGGTTGGAATGCTGGGCGTCCAGAGTAGTCAAGGAGGGCGGGGCTTCCCTGTTTGGGCTAGGATCAGTTTTGCCGTCTTGAGGGGTGGCAGAGGAGCTGGAGGTGGTTTGGTGGTGATGCAAAGGAGGTGGAGATTGTTCCTCCTCTTGCTGGAGGAGGCCATCCTCCTGTGGTCGGTGGAACTGGGCCTCCTCAGACCCAGAGCCCTCGTCACAGGAGTCACACAAAAACATAAGCTGGCGGTAATGTTTCCATTTTGGGAGGTAGGAGTCCACTGCGCCGCACGCTTTCTTTGAGTTAATCACTCTGTGTTCACGCTGGAAGGACGTACGAAGGTTCCTGAACTTCATCTTTATGTCTTCATCTGAAGAATTACACAAGTTCAAATTACAGCTGAAATAGTGATGAAAAGATCTATATCGACTGTATGTCCAATTTACTTGATTATTCACAATTAACTGATTAAAATGCACAATTTTTATTTGATAATTGTGATTGATGGCTCAGGCAGAGAACATGGTGTGTTGTTGGCTGCTGTGTTGGTCTTGCTGATATTTCATCTTGCTGAGCCCGGGTCTTAAGTCTTGCGTAGACTTGATTTTGAATTGCTCTGTGTTCATTTTCGGTTGTAAACTCATGTTGGTGGTAGATTTGTTCCACTCACCACAAAATTAACACAAACGTATAAGGCCTAATTTTAACACTCATGTTTTTAAGCATATTGCTCTTGGAATTTTTTTTTTCATTCGGTAAAATTTTCCCACATAAAATGCAATTAATTTTGTGATTAACCCAAATTTGTAGTTAATAGAAATTTTTCTTTTTTTAAATTTTCATAAGCAGATGATTAAACAGTATTTTAAATAATGGAATGGTATTTTAGTCAAACACCATCATCATTACCTGTGAAGGGGACGGGTTCGTCAGCAGACAGCAGACAGCTCAGAGTATTCAACAAGTACTGCTTCTGTTGGAGGATTTGGCTGACCTTTGGCTTCCCTTTCCACAGACATCTATTTTCTGGAAAACAAATCAAAACATGTAGAGTTTCTAGTTTTCTTTTAGTTTCCTTTTTATTCAAAACAGGTGATCAAATTCTCTCCGATGGATTCTTGCTCAAGACTAAATGCATCATACAGGCCACATAAATATAATTTGTGGCAGTAAATAGCAGTTTGACATCGTTACTCATATTGATTGAATTATTTGATTTATACCTACTGGAGTAAAATGCTATGAGTTTTTGTACTTTGGCCTCTGTCCATCGGCACCGCAGTTGGTTGCTCGGTCTTTTGTCTGTCTGAGCCGGACTGGATGCAGGGGAGAAGTCTAGATCAGAGAGGCTGGGTTTGGAGTCTGATGGAGATTTGGGTAGGGTCACTTCATTTGACCGTTTATGATCATCTGGTGATGATCTGTAGAAGATATGGTACGAAGCTGAGGTGTTATCTTCAGTATCACTCTGACAGAAACTTGAGGGAGGTGCCCTGAGTTGTGAAGGTTGGAATGTGACTCGGGTGGAGCAGCTGGAGGTGGCAGGAGGTGATTGGCAGTCACTTTCATCATCTTCCTCCTCCTGATGATTGGGTGAATGCATCTTATTTGGATTTTTGTGTTGGTACCAGGAGTCACAGAGGAAGAGTGGCTGGTGTGTAGTGTTTCCCCTCGGACACGTTGAGTTTGTCAGTTGCTTTGCTGTCCTGAATCACTGAATCATTCGTACTGACGAATAAAGATCGTTCCACTGCAACAAACATAATACACTCACAATACAAGAACACTCAGATTTTATATTTTGCCTCCTCATCGATATCTAAGCTGTGACCAAGGGCACACATAGTTGAAAAACCACTAGCAAGATGGGGGTTGAATTCAGCAAAAGGTTTGAAGACTGGTTTTACTTTTCCAGAACCAACAAAGAGACGTGTTGAACCTGGTTAAGCTCAAACCCTGGATGTAGAGGTAAACTGCTAGACTAACTGGTGAAAAATCTCATTGTAGCACTGAGAGGGATGCGTTGTAGTTACCCGTGAAAGTTCAGACAGCTGAGCCCCCAGAGTGTCCAACAAGACTCAAAACAAGATCCAATAACGTCTGCAAGATCTACCGCTTACCGCTTTACCAGAAGAGAACGCTCTGTTTCATTTTCTACTAATTCATAACCCTCTTCTAAGGAAGGAGAAAGAATGCAGTGAAAATGTCTCTCATTGTCATTTAACAGTCATCACACGTAATCAAGTGGGCGTGAAACTGGGTGTAGTCTTAACTATGAGTCAAGTGAATAAGCACTCAGTCAGTTGACAAGCTTGTTGTTAATGGTTGTTAATGTTTTCTGGCTCCTAGGATTAAATTTTTGGTGTAACTGAAGCCTGATCAATGTTTTAATTTGTTTGCAAACCGATAAAAAAGGATGAATTGTATACATGTAGCATAATAATAACTGGATATTTTTCGCCACACTCCTGTAAACGGCCCTATTACAGGTACATACCATGTACGATGTCTAATGTTACGTCTTCTCTGTAGTACGTCTACTGTTATGTCACCAACAAGCCACAGCAAAGTCCTTACATGTGAAAAGCTACAGGGCAATGAACTCAGATTCAAATTCTAATTCAAATATGAAACTCAAGCTAGCAATCTGAAGTACATCCATTCAGTTCAACAGTGAAAAGACAGCTGTTACGCCACAACAAAAGCTAAACATAGCTTGTGGATTCTCCAATTAAGCCGTATTATGACAGGACACTAATGATTTTATTTATTTTCATTTTACAAATAAAAATTCTTAAAAGTAAAATGTCATTAGAAAACACTTTGTGAGACAACAGTAAACATATCTGTATCGAAGTATAAGTCAATCTTTAGTGCAATGTAGAGCAAGTTTTAAAGCAGGGCTCTACAACATGGTGCCCCCCACTGAATGATTCTAGAATACATTCCAGTGTTTCCCCTACCAATGAAATTAGAAGATACATATTACCTGACAGTGTGGATTTGCAACTTTTGGATATGAATTTCATTTGGAACAAAAACAGACTATGCTGATTGTAGTGTCAAGTTACAGCCATCATTATAGTGCATGTTAAGAGACTATTACAGAATGACTGAGTTGGTTTTTTTTTTAAATTTATTTGTCTTGACATTTTATAAAAGTAATATTTACAAAACATTGTAAAATCCAAAAATGTTGAATTAGCATAAACTCTTTTTACTCTTCTTAGGAAATATGATGTTATTGTTATGTTATTAAAAGTGGAAATGGACCAGTGAACATCCAACGTGAATGTGCTGGCATCTTGAAACAGATTTTTCAGAGCTTAGCATATATCTTATATTTGTCCTGACCTCATGGCTGAGACACTTTCATGTGCTGGGTTGAGGCTTTACCTGTGACAGGAACATGTGGGGATGTGCCAACAGAAGGATTCTACGTTTTTAGTTGCTCCACGCGTTTTCCATTGCAGTTGTCGGTTCTTGTAGCTCAATGACCTGCGGTTCCAGAAACACCTGTGCTATGAGGAACAATCAAAAACAGGAAATGCTTAATGCAGCAAACCAGAGGATGATTCATCAAGGTGTAAGCAAGTAAGGTGCCAAACTTCATTCACACATTCATGTGTCAGCACTTTGGCTTCATTCATCTCTGAGGTCATCTTTTTTTCAGCTGACGTATTTTTTTTTAAAGCTTGCTCCAATTTGATTTTGTTTGCCTTTTAGAGATAACTTTTTTTTATTTGAACACACACAAGTATGAAATTCTATTAATTGCATTGTTTTTGCAAAATTAGTTAATGTACTTTCAAATGTCTGCAATGGTATCCACCTCAAAAAGCCGATATCATTCAGGCACTAAAAGCTTTGGTTATCATAACGACAAACTGATTTGGCAAAACTAAAATAAATCTACACTTCTATATTTTACAGACCCAGTGATTTGGTGTTCCATACAATTAAAAAACCCTGATATATCACAATAAAATCTTAAACTATGTGAACTTTCTCAAAATCCTAAACAGAAATCACTTCATATAACTTTTATTACGATGATTCGGTCATGTACATTCACCAATATAATAATAATAATAATCATAATAAAAGTGATCTAGGGAATTTGTGGATTATTTATTACTTTTGTCTGAATTGCCTTGCACAACAATTTCCTGTGGAATGAATAAGGTTTTATTTTATCGTTTTAACAATACTTCAAGGATTAAAATTAAAAGTGGTCATTGTGGTTTGACTGGCCTACTGAAGTGTCGATAAGTGTTCTCTCTCTCCGCCACCCAAAATTTCTCCATAGAGAAGCTGAACAGCCAATACCCTCTCTGATTGGACAACTCTCACACACTAGACGTCGCTGTCGATAGTCCAGTTTTTATTCGTTGGCTTCACCTGACTCAAAAATAAAAATGTAAATAAATGTTTTTTGTTACATTAAAAATAAAAATACAGATGAATTCATTTAAATAAAACATTTGATAGAATTGAGTAAAATAAAATATTTGCACAACTACTGAACATCTGAACAAAATGTTGATAGTCGTGATGTAGATGTGTTTGTTCCATTTTAATTACCAATAAGCAACAAATCTCCAGACAAGACAACAAATAAGTTAAATTTACAGTAGAGCTCTGTAAAGCTGTACATTTCATCTTTTCACATGTATAGACAACAAACCAATGTACAATATTTACATTGAGGTCCATTTAACTGCTGCACATGTGACTGAAATTATGTTTTAATACTGCATGCTGCAGCCTCTAGGGGGCGACAGCAGGGCTATATACTAGAACCTCTCCTTTCCTTAACCAGAAAAAAGAAGACTGGTCCTAGACTAAGAGCTTGGGGGCTCTTTTCAGTAAATAAACACTAAATTTAGTTTAAGCCCCAGAATAGACTGAATCACTGTCCAAAACCTTAAGGCTTATCATGTAAATATCTATACATTTAAGGAAATAAAAACCTAAAATCCTTCCATTCCAAAAATGAAAGAAAGTGGTTAAAAAGGCTGTACTTTTTAAGAGTACTCATTTTGTCGTGAAGACGTCATGATTCCTTTGTAAGTGAGTGATAAAAATTAGAAAATTTAGACATGTCTCAGAAGTGATATTCTAGGTTTGTTTTGTTTTTTTACAAAAAGAATCAACGGGGTGAAGCCTACAGGTAATCAATACTCTTTCCTTTACACTTCCACTAAAACTTCACCATCATCATCATTTCTCCTCCTCCTAGACATGGTGCATGAGATACTGTATGTGATCGAACATATCCTGACACACACCATGCCCCTTTCCATCATATGTCACTATTCATCACTATCAGTGTTGACAAAACAATACTCCTGGTCAGATCAAGTCTAGTTTGCAGTTTGTCAATCCCACCCCCTATATTCAAAGTAACATTGTCATTGATCACACATGAGATGTTACTGTGTCCTTTCTCAGTCAGTCATTTGAGTGTTAGTCCATATGAAGAAACACTATAAGTGCTTCTAATGGTCAGTCATAATCTTTGACAATCAATAATACAAAGTCTCAAAAAAAGATAGCGTCTCCCCTCTAATGATCATGATTCTTCCACATTTGAATCAAACAACACTGTCCTGCAACAGTGGCTCAAAGTCCTCATCGCTGGCGGCAGGCGGGGCCTCCTCATCGCTACCCGGGAGGGGGGTGTTAATGTGGACTCCAGCCAAATGGGACAGGGACTCCTTGCTTTCTGGACGGGGCTTGTCACTGATGGACAGCTGGGTGGACGTGGGTTTGTCTGGGATGAACAAAGCAACAAGGAAGGCCACGACCACGGTGCATGCTCCCAACAGGAAGGGAGGGCCAGGGATGAGAGCCCCCTGTCAGAGAGAGAGAGAGAGAGAGAGAGCTCACACCACCATGCAGTACGTTTACATGGTAACACTTAAATTATACAGTGATTGAGCCAGTAAATCGAGTTTTCCAAAACTCATCTATACAGCTTGATGGGATTAAAATCCAAGTTTACTTACTCTGAGCGACCGACCAAGATTCTGCTAATATGAATCAATCTATTCAAGCATGTATAAACTCCCACTGTATGCATTTTCTCAATCCCCTCTCAATCATATATAGTTGTGATTACGCAACGCATCATTCATTTGGAGTGCAGCAAAAAACTATTGAAGCAATTGTGTTGAAAAAAAAGATACAAAAGTCCAAGATACAACTATATCGACTTAATTCAGTTTGATCCATTAAAAATTTGACCCCATAAGACTTCAGAGAACATGCTGATAGTGGTGGGTGATACACCTGCAACTTCAAATCTCAAGACCACATTGTTGTTAAAATATGATGTGATACAAAACACATGGATAACGGTGCTGTTGCATTTAAAATAGGAATGTAATGATTCATCTATTAAATCGATGTATCGATTTAAATTCCAACAATCCAACGACTACTACAACATGCCTTTCGCCTTACGATGACTGGGAAAGGCTCCAGCCTGACCGAGACCCTGACTTGGATAAGCGGTATGGGTAATGGATGGATGGGTGTATGGATTCTATGGTAATGTATCCTGTACCTCAGTAGGAGGATGTAGAGGTATGGGGTCTATGTTGTAGTCTCCCTCTATGGGGTCCATAGTGTTGAGTTGGACATTAAAGAGGAAGAAGATGAAGCCGTAGAGCGCTGGACCCAGACCGTTACACAGACCTCGGATCCCCGTGATCATGCCCTGGACCAGACCTGCGCCAGGAGACACCAAAGTCAGTTCACCTGCTGAAACTGATGACGTTTTAGCCTCGACAAAAAATATATGTGATCATTGGCACAAGCTCATTATGACCAACACGGTGATTGTGATTAAGCCTGCAAACGTCAGACTGGGACCAGAGAAGAGCAGAACACCCTAGCTGCCTGTGTCGGTAATACAAACTGTCATTGAAAAATCAATAAGAAAGGGGAGCAGAGGAGACGAGGGAAGAGAAGCATATACTTCTCACCTTGTTTATCGGGATCAGCAGACCGTGACACCAGAGCAGAGACCGCTGGGAAGGTGATAGAGGACATAGCTGCCACTGCACCAGCTGCCCACATCATCCTGGAATCAAACACAGTCTTAGAGGTCATCTCTCAGCTACTACTCTACTCTACCTGCTACAATATTACACAGGCTTCACACTCTCCCTCTTTCTCTCACACAAACACACACAGATCTTACCATGGCTCTGATCCAAAGCCATACCATGCCAGCTGAAGGATCTGGAAGCCCAAACCTAACAGGACTGTGTTTTTATTACCCACTGTCCTCATCAACAGAGTGAGCAAGAGAGTCTGAAGAGAAAGGGAAATGGAGAAAAAAAGAGACATTTCAGCAGATGCGGCAGCTGACCTAAATCCACGCAAGCTGTTAGGTTTCTGGCCCAAGTTCAACGAGTGCTCATCAACACACTGAACGACTCAAACAGGTGTCCTCAAAACACAGACCAACACAGACCATTTTGAATTCAGAATTCATTCTGTGCCGCAAAAGGTACATTTTTATGATGGAACCAAGTAAAACCTTAATGCGAAGAGACATTTGTACGTTGTCCGTTAAAAGAAAAAGAGCCTTGTGCATTTGTTCAAACAGGACTTTCTTACGTGCACAAAAATGAAAAGGAACAACTTTGTACACTGAAATAACAGCTGCACGTTTTATTTAGAAAAAAAATCTATGTTCCTTTGTAAAATGATGCTTTTTTATGTCAACCACGAAAAAAAACGAACTTGGTTGTATTGACACAGCAACTATTTAACAACTGGAAACATTGTAATCATCATCTACTCGTGATAAAGGTGTATTGTTATCTTTTTATTATCAATAAACAATAAATCTCAAGAAAAGAGCAGTCAATGCAAATGAAAAGGGCACAAGTTTAAGTGTGCTCATTCCAAGTAACTTAGATTATGCCTGGACTGTAGTTTTATATATAAGGGCATGTAAATGTCTATGCCGCCTCCGTGTATTTTTTTTTCAATGAGCAGACTCGCCACATACACAGATCAGCACGATTTTACTGATTTTATGGCTTCAACACATTTCACCATTGATTACAATAAAGCTAAGTACTCTGAATATTGTTTTTATACAGTATAGTGACTGACGTGTAGGGAAAGTTAAGATTTACTTTCTAGGTCAGTGGTTTAAACTCACAATCAGCCTGTTCTTTCCTTTTCAATGGAAAGAAAACCTGAGCTGGGTCTGCTTTGGTACAGTTCAGTCCAGTTCAGACCTAGAAAGCACTGCAGGTCAAGTCATCAATTATTGGGTGGGCCTCTGTGAGAGTGTGTGTCTGTGTGAGAGAGTTACCTGTGCTACAATGGACAGAATTCCCACTACTCCAATAAAAACGGCAATGGTCGTGGAAGAGAAATTAATGACCTGTAGGGAAGGAAATAATTACATTAAACGACAGTAATAGTATAGCAGTAACGGAGCAGCAGTCACAATTATTCAATTATTATTCAAACGTCAATGGTCTGTCTCACCTGTCTCAGGTAGAGGAAGAAGCTGGAGTACTGCCCGGCCTCAGGGAGGTATGACAAGAACACAGTGATACAGATCAGTAAGACTGTCGAGTCCTGACCCACCTTCCTCAGAGACTGCAGGCAGAGAAAGAAAGGAGAAGAGAGACAAAAGATGGAGCGACAGATAGGCAGAGGTTCAGTGAGACACACGTGCAGAGAGGCAGAGAACGACAGCAGACACACAGACAAGCATCCAGTTCGGACAATTAATTAAAATGGGCAAAAACAATAGATAAAATAATCTGTTTCACCTATTGCTTGGATGTGTACTATTGGTAACTCACAGAAAAGGGGTCAGCCTGCTCCCAGGATATGGGCGCCCCCCAGTTATTGAGCCTCATCTTGTCTGGCAGAGACTCAGGCACAGCCAGCAGGATGAAGCAGATGTCGGCCAGAGCGATCAAGGTGGCCAACAGGACCACCAAGTTGTCTCCGTACCAGGCCGACAGGTACGCTCCGATAGCCGGACTGGTCACCAAGCTGGCCGCAAAAGTGGCCGAGACCTGGAGGAGAGAGGACAGGTGGAGAGAGGACTTAAAGACGCATGGGGACAGATGACAATGAGCAGAGCCGCAACATCATCTGAGGTCATTACACCTCAACCTCAGTTTATCTGTCAGCAGACACAGATTAATGGTTTAGTTAATGGTGAAGTTTTCCATGACTTTTCCAAAACTGTTGGCACTTTCCAAAAAAAGGTTGCCGTATGTCATCCTGCACAGTGTACTTGATTTTATCCTGCCAAATCGCTGAGGCAACTATGGATAAATCATCATATTTTACTCCATAAGTATCATTTAGAGTGCTCATCTAATTTTGGAGAGGAGTTTAGACACATACAGTCTTGTATCTGAATGCATGGTAATGCTGTTGTCAGTTAATGCTGCTGTTATTCCATCTGGACAGTTTGAGCTGTATGTCTCTTCATCTGTCCAATGCCATGACATCAACTAAGTACTTTACGATCCCGTACAGACACTCCGAACAGCAGATTCATCAGAGTCATGTCCAAGTACAGACATAGAGACTAAAAGGGTTGATATGCACTGACAAGGTTTGATTGATATGTTCTGAGCCCAGCACAGAACACTTAGTCGCATTTCACACTAGCAGCGAAACAGCAGCGCAGGATAGCTGAATATACCCAGGAGCCATTTTCTATTTAATTTCAATTTGCAGCAGGCATGCGAAAAAAATAGACTCAACAATGGCAAATTTTAAAATGACGACTGCCGACGCTACATTGTGTGAAAGGTTCTTTGGCATGGCACAGTATTGCCGTTATGTTGCCAGTGTGAAACAGGCTTAAAACGGTGAGAGAAAAAAAGAGGTCCAACAATGTTTGAGGGATTTTATCCCAGTTTCAAAGGAGTACTTTTCTGGTAGAAAAGAAGTCTGTCTTGAACAGCTCACAGAGCCTTGGGTACCTCTGGGGAGTGTAAGTTAGAATCACTGAGCCCAAACGTAACACACTGCGGATATAAGATTACTTCACTATAACAGTAGAGATCTACACACTTCATCACCCTCACTGGACACTCAAGGTGACGGGGCAGTGAACAAAATAAAGACAGAAAAATGACGGAATAAATCTGCGCTGCGGTCATTTTGACATTGACTCACACACTCCAAACAAAAGTGAAACATTTGCTAAATATTGAAAATAAATATAAAATAATGCTAGACTCCAAAAATTACATTGGGTTGCTTTAACCATTATAAAAGGTTGTGCATGCATGTTTCACAATAGAGGCCAGATTATCTGATATTTTTATTTGCATTGGATTTGTAGTTTTATAAAACGGAGGAACCTGCACATTTCATTTTCCTAGAAAATCTAGGAAAACAGCTGAATCTCTAGGTTTTACAGCAGAAAAATATAAAATATAATACAAAATATATATTTGAGAGAATATTTGATCTAACATAAACAATGATACTAATAATGATATTATTAATTTATACATTAACAGAGCTCAAGGTCACTTCCCAAACTCAATACTTTAACCTAACACGTGTGATGGTGATGGAACCCAGTACCCTAGGACACCCACGCATATACGGTGACAACATGCAAACTCCTCACAGAGAGTCTCGGATAGTGCCAACCATTGTGCCACCGTGGCAGATATTAGACAGCATTAATGCCATCAGTCCTCACCAGGCCGTAGGCTGTACTCCTCTCCCTCTCCTCAGTCACATCGGCCACGTAGGCAAAGATAACAGAGAAGGTCACAGAAAAAGCTCCGGACATGGAGATCATGGCGAAGTACCACCTGGAGTAGAAACAGGTACAAAGAAACCCAGTGAGGCTCCAGGTTGAACAAACTTCACTTTAAAGCAGTAATTGAAAGAAATGTGATTTATGAATCAAAATTTCAAACATAACGTTTCATAACTTGCAAACTAAATGATCAGAACAAATAAGCAGTCGTCTTGGTCTCTTGGAACATGGGATGAACACTTTACACTTAATTTCATGACTAAAAAAAACCCAAAGTCAAGTCAAAAGGAGCTACAGGTGAAGCTGTGACCTACATTCCTGTGTTATAAACTCAACAGTGATGTGTTTCAGATTCTTACCAGGGGCTGAGCCTCATCAGGGGGATCGGAGCACAGGTGAAGAATACGGTGACCAACAGGAATGACCGCCTGCCCCACACATCCGACAATGCACCAATCAGAGGAGCCGACATGAAGGACAGCAAACCCTTGAAAGGAAACAGCGGAATCAGAATGATCGATATTCTTCTATACTGCTGGGCTGAGATTTTTGGAGCTAATCAGTCCTCCTTCACAGTCTTACCTTGACCCCCTGAATGAGGCCGTTCATCAAGAAAGTATGCTGAGGAAACGTTTCATGTAAGACCTACAGAGAGAGACGGACAGTGAGAGGGGGGGAGATGATGGTCAGGCTCTTAACATGAAATATGATAACATTTTCTTTTTAGACGCACACACTGTACGACTTACAGTCAGCATGGGTGTGGTGAGTAATCCCCAAGCAAAGAATTCCAGGAAGATGACCACCACAGCGTGATATACGCTTGGTCTGCCGATACCCTGCTGGGCCTAAAGTAGATACAAAAACACATACAACATAGACACACTGTATGAATAGAATTTTTTTTCATATGCATGTAGTTTGTAGCACTACAGTGATTGTTGCCTACAAATTTGAAGTTTCTTGTTGTATTATAATAGCTGGTGTACCTGAGGTTTTAGATTTTAGGCCGAACAAGTGTTAAATTGGAACACTTTACATGAGGTGAACGTCAGCCTACTAACACAGTTGGGTCATATTATGGACTATTTGCTATCTTTGTTTCAGCTAATAACTGATTCTACTGACACAAAAAAAGGCTCCAAAATCTGCATAAAACCAAATCCACTAGAAATGGTGTTTGAGGAGGGAAGCAGGAATGATGATATTTGTCAATAACTTTGAAAAGAAATAGGAGCCAGTCTTCCTTACAATTCAGATGAAATCCATCAATTTAATCATTGGATTGTCTCTTATTCCCACAATCTCCTTATGCTGGACCAAACCATAGATCAGCAAATAACAAGAGAAAAATATTGAGCATTCTCCAAAGTAATACTGTGTAGAGGAATGTATGTTTGCTGAACTGGGCTACACAATGTATATTTTGCTGCTGAAAGACTGATTAAATTAGCAAAAATGATACAGTGCCGTTTCAATAAATGTTTTCTTCATCAATCTATAGACAAGACAATAATAAAATAACAGTTAAAACATAATTTTTGAAAATTTAGCAAATGTGTTTAAATTGAAATGTTATCCAGGCTCACTGCTTACACAGGAGAATTTTGGAAAAAAAAATGTCATGACAATTTTGACTTTTAATTTAAATTGTCAAATATGAATGTGTTCTATGCCGTTTATGCCTTCTTTACCCCGACTTAACGCATAAATCACCACGACCGAAAGAAAATGTGAGTTTGGACTCTAATTCAGGAAATGAACGTGGAAAACATGCCTGTTGCCTTTTATTGGGAATTTACCTTAATTCATTGTTTCAAAATTCATTCAATTCATGGGAAAAGGCATTTGAAGTCACAAACAATAATGCAAAAAAATCAAAAGGAGGAACTGATGCAGCTAAATCCATCCATCTGTCCGTCAATCCATTCATCCACCCATGCATTCATCCATTCATCCATCTTGTTTAACTACTGGAATAATGTATGATTTTTTTTTCTGGTAATTAATAAGTAAAATACAAAGAGATAGACTACTACACAAAATTAAATCTCTGTATTAATATTAATGAAATGTTCGTGGTCGTAAAAGCGGCAGCTGTGTGTCGAATGTGTGCAGTCTCTGTACTTCAGGGCTGTTATGTAAGAGATAATGGATCCATCCTGACCACATCATCATCTTCATCATCCTCATCGTCGTCGTCACTGAGGTTTCAGCACATTCTCCATCAAAATGTCGAAAATAACTTTAACATCATCATCGTCATTTCATCCATTTAGTCTAAATTCCTTTATCGGTTTATTTTGTCATGAAATTGTTATTTATGATTAAAATACGTCACTATGGCGTTCACACTCGCATCCAAAAGCGCTGGAATCGTCAAGGCAACATAAGCCATTTTGAGTGGTTTAAAATGTCGATTTTCTTTTTTATCATTTGGCTTTGAAAACATTTCATTTGCACGACAATTATATAGCACGAATGAGAATGTTTAAGATGAACCAATGAACCCTCTCCTCTAAAATAATACATATATTTAACATATTTGGATGGTTTTGACAGAAAATTTAAAGAATCCGTAAGAGAGGATTTAGTTTTTTGTTTACATGATGTAAATGTGGAAATATTGATGTAAAACAGAAGATTAACAGCAGTGAATCCAGAGTGACAGATTAACCAGGATTCTGGAAAAATCATGAAGATTAAATGTGGCTGTACCCACCGAGGCCCCGTCCTTCATGATGAGTTTCTTGACCAGAACCACCCGGCCGGTTCCTGGCGGCGGCTCCGCCATCTGCTCACACCTGCACGGCCTCACCGAGCATCCATGTCGTGTACAGACCTGCGGTTCCCCCGCGGCTTCCAGGGTGCCGCGAAATGAAGCCGAAAGCGGCTAAACCAGGACAAAAATACGAATTACAATCTTATCCCCGACTAATAATATTTCGGGACCCTTCAGTATGTTTGTCGTCGGTAAAGACAGAGGCATCCAGACCTTCTCTCACGCAAACTGCTGGGATCAAACAAGAAGCAACTAGTACAAAGCTTCCGCTTAAAGATTTTCGGAATAAAAGCACAACGGTGCCGCCACAGACATTTTCACTTAAATGCAACATACAATATAAATATGTCTTAAATACACAATACACACAAAATTCTGTGTATTTCTATGTTTATTTATTTGCATGTGTTAAATTTCTTTTCATTCACTGACATGCAGGCTGAAATGGATGCTATTTATTCGTTTATTTTGTTTCTGTGTGCCTAAATCCAATATTTATATACAACAGCCATAATCTCAAGGTATGACACACCTTAAATTTAACAAGTAGTTATTACTGAAATATACATAACAAGGACACTCTAAATGGCCTAAAAAAAATTATATCTTTAATATGACATTTATTGTGAAAGACAAATCTATATACTATCGGTGTAGTTTAAAACTTTACCACATCCCATATCGGTTTGATCCGGTTCGGTCCGGAAGGGTTTTATTTGGGCCTATACCAGTTTCGTGTCTAAATTAATAATGGACGCACTTGGAAATCAACGGCTGTCTTCGTTTTAAAACATGGAAATTGTCGAGTAGTAAATGTGGAGCCATCAGCTGGTTGAGTCAAGGTAACGAAAAAATGAACGAAGAAGAATGGAATCAATACAATGTTTTCTTTCGCAATAAAAGCACATGAGAAGCCGAGGGATACTTTACATATCGATGAGAGATGTTGTTTTTCACCAATTTCACCAATGAATTTGTTGGCGCCTGGTAGAGCGCATGCCACATGTTCGATTCCCACATGTTCCCTTCCTGTCTATCGGTCTTCGGTGCGTATCATAAGCAGCATTGCCAAACAATCTTAATAAAATTATTAATAAAAATAAAATATACTATATATATACTATACTTATTTATTTATTTATTCGCCACTGCTTTTGCGATTAACAAAAATTAGGATTTTTTTTCAGAGCGTTTATTTTCATTTATGTATTATCGATTAAGGCGCATGAGTCGCTGTGGCTCTTATTTTGAAATAATATGACGTTCGACCGAGACGTGTTTACGGTGAATCGCGTGTGCGTGGAAGTGGTGTAAGCTGTGTGAATAAAATATGATCAGGCACGAAACGTGACCAGCTGATTACATAAACCAAAAAAAAAAACTGTTGTTCAAGGGTATAAATAATGGATGGATGGATGTTATTCATTATTTGCTTAAACATAATCAGAGTTACAAAGACACTGTGTAAGCAGGAGTGTGCCGACTGTGAGTTGGTGGTGATGGTGGGTGGGGGCCTCTGGAGGCTTTCATAGATTTTATCCTTTACTGCAACTTGTACTTTTACCCAACATGCACTGAGATGGTAAGGAAGAAATTATAAAAAGACATACTAATAATAATAAAATAACCCCCCGCCCCACTAAAATTATTAGCAAATTCTGAAAACACTATAGATTGTGATTTTTGGGTCCAAATTCCTCTTCATTTCTTCAGTTTATTGTCTCTCATATCACATTATTAAACAAAAAACATGGCAGCTTTTACATTTTCCCAATGAGATGATATTTTGGAGATACAAAGTTTTTACTAGATAGAGGCAGGTGTGTTTTAATTTGTTGCTCGGTGAGTGTCTACACCTGCAGAGGAAACAGGATTGAAGCTGAAAACTAAGATTCAGTGCCGATGATTAACGCAGATGACTCAAAAAAAAAAAAATAGTAACAGGTAGCAGAGGAACACAACAACTACTACTAGTAATGTACTCATTTACTATATTTTTAGTTGGTGAATTTGAATTTCCCTATCCTACTATGTTCATCTGGTGAAGGAGTTACACATTTGTTTTTCTTTCCAGCTCCATCCATCACCTCATCAGTGCAATCAAAGTGGCTACTTGTGGAAAGTTGCTTGGGATAAAACAGATTTATTTGCCGATCTGACACAAGCATCAGAAACACTGAACGCATCACGTTTTCATTCCCAAACATGCAGCAAACCCAACAAACACACACAGGCAAGTGCACACAGTGAAAACTACACAACATACAAACCGCAGGCATCAGAAATATCAGTACACAAAGATTTCACGCATACAGGATTTCCAAAAATAAAAGCTCTCAGAGGTACTCAGAGTGAGGAGTTCTTTTCATATTTTGGGCACATTAACAACAAAATGACTTCTGTTCTACTTCCGCTTTATAATAATAATAATGCATTAAAATATTTATCAGCTCACAACCTTTACAAAGGATCAGACAGAAGAGTTAATACAGGCACCACATGACTCTTCCAAACAGTGTAAACTTTCAAGATGGTCTTAAACTCATTTAAGACTTGGTTTTAGAGATAATTGAGACTTGGTTGTAAGACAGTGGAATAAATGTGTGGAATACAGCTGCGGTTTGTCTGGCAGGTTAACAGCTGAATATTGAACGGAAACAAAACATTAATCGAGCAACAGAAATCATCAGAAGATTGTCACACAACCACTGGGTAAACCTGTCTGAAGGAGCTCGTTGTTAAGGGAAATGGTTTGTTAAAGGCCTCGTATTTCAAATTAAATGTCCCAAATGATCAGTGGCCAATCAACAACCAGTTTGTACCTTTTAATTTGTATTTTTTGTAGGTCTATCTTTTATAATAGAGAAATCATTTTGAGGGTTTGACCAAATTGCACAAAGCTGCCAAACAGGCTAAAGCACGTTTCATAAAGCTGCTGAGGGACTTTCCCCCTCACTTAAGCTCTTTTAAAGAGTTGGCAAATATGTTTTTAAGACATTTTGGTTAAACAATCTATTATGTAAATAATCTGCTACTAGTCTTTTCAGATGAAAATCTTTAGTGTTTGTCCTCTGAGTGGTGACATAGTGGAGCAAATTTTCACTTCCTCTTTGGATATTATATGTAGCGAGTACAGTCGTCCCTTCAGAATAAAACCCCTCAGCATGGCATAGAACTCCAAATAAGAGGATCGGATGAAATTTGTGCTGTCTTGTCCGATAGTCAACTTAAACATTTTGACCACCTGATACAAATGTTATTTCACCACAAACTGGATGTTAACACATTAGATTTGTATCACACAATGTAGTAACTGGGCCACTGCGTAGTAGGTTCAAGAGGGATCAAGTTAGAGCAGTTCACTGGGGAACCTCTTCCATTATTGACTTTTGGTTTGGTCGATCACAAAAAGTTGTGCCAGGCATTCAGATTCCAATATCACCCACCGGTTGTCAGATATAATTTAGTTACACACAGTATCCCGCAAATCATGAGGTAATGAATATCATCCATACAAAGTTGATAACTGTGGAGAAAACAGACACCAAAGGCACTCCATGTTTGCTGCTCCTTGCTGCTCTACGCCTTTGCTAAATGCATAGGGATTTTATTTGGAAAAGTTAACTGACTCTGTGAAGCAGAGAGATGAAGTCATCGGTGTGTCACAAAAGCATTGTTTTGCATTTTGGAACTCTGCACTTGATTCAAATAAGCCCCTAAAGTCCTCAATAGTGATATTTAAGAAATATCACCTATCAATGTACCATTCATTAAAAGCCCAAGATGGAAGATTGAATGTTTTTTTTCCACCACAGGACCATCACCCAGAAAACAAACACTACAGACTTTTGAATTTACCATTGCTGTCAATGGAAGTCTGGAAACAACACCATCTGCAGGTCACGATTAAAAATATAGCAATGACGGAAAAACATTTCGTATGAACAGAACAAAAGGAAAACTGTAAAAAAAATGATGTAGCAGATGTCTGGCACAATGTTACCATGACAACCAGCATCTCCCATCTTTCCAAAGAGACTTATTGAGAAAATAATAACAGGTTAATATGGCACCATGATCATGTGATTGGCAGAGGACAATAAAACAAAAACAAACAAAAAAATGTTTTTAAAGAGTAAACACAACAAATATATTAGACTGGTGTTTTAGCAGTGAAGGCAGTGTTTCAATTTGCAGAAAAGAAACTGTTTTTTTTGTTTGGCACACCAGCATGTTAAGCACTGGAGAGAGAGACAACTTGAACCTGGAGCAGACACCTTCCTCACTCATTTTGAGGATTGAGTGTGTACCTTTTATATTAGTAATTTAATCCAATATTTAAATTTGTGCCCTAGCTAATACTTATTTCCAGTATTCATTAATTTATTATTTTATGAAGTAACAGACGTTTCCCTGACTCTAAACTAAAAAATGGTTGAGGAGAAAAGCAGCAAAATCCTCACATTAGAAAAGCGAGAACCAGATAATGTTTGGACGTTTTACTTAATCAACTTCTACAACAAGATAATTATTTACTGTTGTTAACTAATTTTTATTTGAATAACTGGTGTATTATTCTATTCACAACTAATATATGAAAACAGTCAGGTTAATCATAATAAAAACTGTGAAATGATCATTTCCCTGCCAGTAACTGACAGAAAAACAACTCCCAACCTGTCGTCCAGGTAAAATCTCCAGGTAAAACCTCGTATCTCCAGCAGTGATGATTTTCAAGTTTTCAACCTTTGGTTTCAAACCTTTTGGTTTAAAACCAAACATTTTAAAGGGTTTGAGCGTGTTTACGAAAGAACTGATCTCTAAGTTCTTTAAAAGATGCCATTGAGGAGATACAAGGTTATACCATATACTGTCAGCTGTAATACATAAACTGCTGCTCATGTCAGCAAAACCCCTTAAATCTTAGAAAAACAATTACAACTTGTCTGAATTCTCCTTATTAACAAATATGCTCTCAGGTACGGTCAGCTGTATTACTGTGAGACATCCACTAGAGGGAGACATGATTGTTTCAGGGCCTCAGTGGCAGACAGGATTTGAGGGTGTGAGGGTAGAGCGACAGAAAAGAAGAAGAGAAGTGGAGGAATCATGCTGTCAATGATATAAAGAATATAAAGAAAAATAAAGAGGTGAAGTGCAGAAAAAGAAAAGATGACAGAGAAACACTGCCTCAATTCAGATCTAACATGCACATTTCTTCTCATTGGGTTGGGCGGGGCCCAACTTGGTAGCGCCATTCCCATTGGCCGGTTCTGCGGGCGGCTTGTCAACGCACTGCTCCATCCTCTTCATGACCAGGTCCAACAGCGTGATCACCGCCTTGTCCACCTCCGCTCCCGTGGCTGCACTCGTCTCAAAGTAGGGGATCCTGCAAGTGAAGTGAAGTGGTGGCTCTTAAACCAACTAATAAATAGTGACAAAAGGAGGCAGACCGGTTTGGAAACAAGGAAAGGATCAGAAACAAGGCCATCTCGAGTGTGTTTGTGGTTATGTTTGGGGTGTGTTTAGGGACAGCATTCTGTTGTCTCTTCACTTGTCTTATTGCAGTTAATATATCCAGCAAGGAGGATATGATTTCAGTCGTATTTGTCTGATTGTTGGCAGGCACGCTTAAAAGTTATTGCCTAATGTCAAAGAAAATTAGTGGGCAGGTTGGCTCTGATCCAGAGAAGAACCTTTTACATTTTGCTACTGGTCTGAAGCTCTATTTTTGTCAGATTTATCCTAATTTTAACATTTTAGCCTGAGGCTTTTGAACCACAAGTCATATAATCTTAACTCAAATTCTGAGTTATTATATAATGGGTTTTTTTCATCATTTTGCTATAGTCAGCTGCCAAATTTGAGTAGATGTGGATCATTCTTCACAGTGCTGTATTTCATAAATGAATGTGACTGTTGTAATCAAATTTGGTGGACCTGAGCGGTCGCTGCTTATGCAAAAAAATGAAACATCAATCAAAATCATGGCACCATAACAACAAGAGAGTTTGTTAAATTTCATCATTCATCAAACAGACTGTGTGATTGTGTGTTTTTGGTAAAGGTTTGCATTCTGTCTCAGTGTAACTTTCAATAAAACAAACACACCCATATTTATCAGCCAGCTCCTTGGCCTGTTTCTCCTGGACCTCCCTCTGGTCTGCCAGGTCCGCCTTGTTTCCCACCAGGACAATATCGGGGTTCTCGCAATATGCATTGGCCTGCAACTGGCCTGGAAATAGATAAAAAAAAGACACATACATACGGTGCATAAGGCACAAAGTCCAAAAATGATTTATGTGGTAATAAAAACTAAATTATTTACTCTAGAGGAGGGTTAATCAAACTACTGTGCACTAAGTAAGGGCTGATAAGATGATTCCTGAGGAAAATAAAATATCCCAGCTGCCATTTGTTAACTTTTCTCCATAATGATGATTGGGTATCATCTATGATGAGTCCTCTGCTGTGTATAGGCCAACAGGTAGCATAAAAGAAGTCTGTCTACAATGAGCTCTGAATTCCATAAAATAACCAATAAGTTGTTGGAAGGGCTGTCACCATTAGCAAGTGCACATTCACAATAAGTTAGAACTCTAATTTAAACTACAACTTTATTGTCGCATATGAATGGTCTGACAATTGTAATAGTACTTTGTAGCACTTTCTTGTCTGCAACCTGGTCTTTACAAATATATGTGATAACGGAAATATGCACATCAAAAGCAGTCAAGTCCATAAGTAAATTAAAGATAAATCATGTATCTTGTCAGTGTTATTTTATGGACACATGATGTTGTGAGTGAACAAACGTACTCATCCAGTTTCTGACGTTGAGGAAACTCTGCTGGCTGGTCAAATCAAACATCAACAAGAAGCCCATGGCATCTCTGAAGAAAGCTGTGGTCAGGCTACGAAACCTGGACACACACACACACAAGGAATTTATGACTTCACTCAGCCAAATGGCATCAGGCCCCTTTTTTGGCTTCCAGTAGTGCCGGAAATCTAGTTAACTGCGTCGGAAAAAGGAGTGTATAATTACAGATGCTTGATTAATGAATCCCGACAAAGAATCTATTCTATTACAGTCAAAGATGAAAAGATAGTAAATTAATCTGTAATTAAGTGTCAAACACAGTCAGCCTGCAGTGAGTCATCCGCCTTTTCTTTTTTTTCCTTTTTTTTAAATAGAGACCACACACACTAACACTGATGCCAAAATGCAAAATTTCTGCATTCCCTGGTGTCTTTCCTCCGCAGATCTTCTGAATGTTCGGACAATGAAGGCCTACACGTTGGGACAAAACTCATCACATCATAGCCGACCACGTGGCGAGGATGTCTTCAATTACTTCATGATCTTGACATTACCGCAATGTAAAAATACTCAATGAAAATATGTGAATTTCAATTAAAACAAACCAAAAAACTGTGTTGGCATTTAGATTCATGCACATGGAAAGAAAAGGTACTCTTAGAGAATAACACACTAGTGCAAAATGTCCCCTCCCAGTGTTAAATTATCAAAGCATGATCATGTGTCTTGGAAGCAGAAATTCATGGTTGATGATCTGTAACTGTAATGAATGGCAATGTAACGCCAAAATTTCAACATAAATCAGTTAATTAAATCTTGTGTCTTTATTCAAGAGAAAAAAAATACTGAATTTGTATTTCTAGATAAGTCAGAGTGTTTTTTGAAGCTTGGAGTTTCAACAAAAAACCCTCTCTCTCTCTCTGCCCCGTCCTTCCTGTCTGTCTCTCTACTGTAACTATCACACTGAACAGAACTGCCGAAAAATAATCTTAAATAAGACAAAAAGTTTGCGATAGATGAAGTTGGAGACAAACGTAGATAAGATCACATGAGTCTGGGATGGTGATGGTGAGTCAGCGTACCTCTCTTGTCCCGCTGTGTCCCAGAGCTGGAGGTGGACCTTGAAGGTTTTCCCTGTGGTCGTTCCATTGGAGTTGGACGCTGTGTACACCTGAGGAGAAAATAAAACACACATTTTAGACAATAAACAGAAAGGAACCTGACCAGTTATGTGTGAGATAAACACAGGAAACCCTAATTAGCCCACAGGTGTGAACGTGAGTGTGTTTGTCAGTGTGTGTCAGCCTGTGCTGACCTGTGCCTGCCTCTCCACCAATTCAATATTCAACAGTCCACTGAGAACACGATGAAGATAAGTGGGTATTAAGAATGGATGTGTGTGAACTTAAGGAAACCAAATCCACAGTTGACTGATAAGTAGTGAGCCCAGCACAGAAACTCAGGGATGCTGCACTTTTCCAGCACAATCTTCTGCACAAAGGGTCGCAGTTTCATAGAAGTGAAAAAAAAAATAAAAATCTTCCACAGCTTACGCACAAAAACACCTCAGGACTTATATCATATCACCTCCACAAAATATATTACAGCCCTTCCTTAGTTTGTCAGAATTTATCAATCAAACGTTATGCAAACACACAAATCCACACTGTCGGCGCCATTTCCCCAGATGGTTTTGATCTTCTTCCCACTTCCAAAGATGACCCGTGCTACCACTGATGCAGTCCAAACTAATTAGATTTATTTACTCACTTTATGTGTAGCACAACGTCAGGGTGAGCATGGCCAAAATAACAAACGAAACAGTTTGCACGATTACAGAGTAACTGAGCTATCAGGGAAAAAAGAAACAAACATACAGGCAGACTAATCACAAAAAAAGGATTAAAAAGGGCATCAGAGATACCTTCTCCCCTCCCACTGCTAGGAGTGTTCATTTACAAAACATATCACGTTATTTACAAAGTGTAGAATGAATGCTAACAGGTCGTGAGCACGGGAGAAAAGGAGCAAAGTCGGCATGTGCGGCTGTCAACTTAGCCATCATCTGAAAAAAACCATAGCAGGCTGGCAGCACCACCATCAGGCAGGCAGGGTGAACAGTCTCAGCCATTCATGAATCACAGTCAAATACAATACAAACACAAAGTAGGACCCAGGGTCATAACACCACCATGACGCTGACATCACAATGAACCGCTGCTGTAATCGCACATTTCTCTTTGGGCTCCTCATTTTGACACGTTCTTCACAGACAGACACACACACACACATGCATGCACGCTCATGAGGAGGTGAAGAATAATAATCAGAGCTATGAGTCACCGATGGCAGCTGGATTAAAGTGGCTCTGTCACCATGTCAGAATGGTAAAAGCAGCACAGCACCCAGGCGACCGAGTGTGGAGGAGAAATCCGTCCACATCCAAGGTTAAATTCAATTTAGGCTTCATAGAACTCATTTGGGCTTTCAAAATAAATGTGAAAAAGCCTGTTGAGTCAGTGTGCGGGAAGCATAGTGGTCCAGTGACGACACCACTGTTCCTTCCTTCGTCCTTCATCTTCCTCCTCCGTGTGAGTAAATGAGCTTGTGTGTTGTCTCTAAAGTGTTAAGTTTTCTGTTAGTGCTTAACTGCTCTTAAGTGTGTATGCACAATAAGATGAGATAAGATAAGATTTGATAGGTCCCCAGAGGGGAAATGTCAGTGTTACAGTAGCGTGAGAAACAGATCAATAAAGTTCGGTACGTCACAGGTTGACAACAACAAGGACTCCATACATTTAACACCAAATATGGAATAAACATTGGAAAAAACATCCAGCAGAAATGAAATAGAAGCTACATCTTGTCTGGTATGGCGTGTTCTGCCATGTATATTATTTGTATTGTAATTACTCTAGTGCCGTGGCCTAGATAGAGTCATTGCACTTGTGAATAGCTGCATTTATTTATGTTAATGTTTAAAATGTGTATTAACATCTAATTTCCATACTCTGTAATCTCTTGTGACTTCTATCCATTTTATTACACGTTGGAAGACTTTATTATGCCTCCTAAACTGCAACATGACATGAACATAATATGACCGACGTAAGTGAAGGTGTGAAGTTTCTCAGTCTTCCCGCATGTTATGATTATCCAAGCAGGGGTGAATCGAGGGCAACTGCACTTGGATGTGGATCCTTGAAGAAGTTTTGCCTCCTCAGGGCTTCTTCAGTTCTGATGAAAGGATAGCATTGTAGGCGGGCAGCAAGTGGTGTGGACCCGTTTCTGTTTGTCTGTCTGTCTGTCTGTCATAAAGGAGGGTCAACTTTTCAGGTCAAGACTCAGCAGCTACACCTACACCAACACCTCAAAGGGCCAGTCTTTCCAGGACACCAAGATGGAGAGGACAGACATGTGCGACACCACTTACAGCCCGTCTACAGTGCTGTCCTTCCATTCCCTCCTAGGACACTGAACAACCACTCACATTTGGCCTCAGATGACTCCAATTACTGGTAGTAGTGATAGTAGTAGTAGTAGTAGTAGATAGTAGTAGATACCAGTCAGTTACCTATGAAGAAGCCACTCGGAGGACAGACCAAACGTCTTCAAGTATCTTCATCCAAGTCCAGTTACCCTTGATTCAACCCACTTTGGACGATATAACTCAATCAAATTCAATCGAATTATGAATCAAAAGCCCATAGCAGCTTCTTCACACCCTTGCATGGAGCATGCCACACACTGCAGCAACGCAGGTTTGATTCCAACCTGTGCCCTTTGCTAAATGACATCCCCTCTCTCCGCCCTGTCCTTCCTGTCTATCTCTCTACTGTACCTGTCATAATAGAGCAGAAATAAAAAAAATAAAAAACGCAGTTGACTCTTGTGTTTTCTTTTCTCACACCAATGAATTGGGCAAGTTTTCTTAATGATTCAAAATCAACAAATTATCTCTGAATGTGAAAAAAAAAAAATCTAAAAAAAGTGAACAAGATCACCAAAGCATTGAGGTCAAAACTGACAATACTCCTGAGTTCTTACATTAAACACGGCAACAACAAATACTGTCATCATAAGCAAAAATTGCTTCGTACTCAACAATAGCATAGTACACAAGTTGTATTATTCTATGGTTTTTCCCTACATTACCTACTGCAACATCATCTGGCCAAAAAACATGTTCCCATAACATCACGTTGCAACCCGATGACAGCACCTCATTAAAGAATTAGCTCTACTCAATACTTATCAAATTGTCATTCTCCACACAGCACAGTGTTCCTTTGAAGCAATTCATCATCAGCTCCCTTATTTTTCAATAGTTTGTCATAAAACACGAGGACAACCTCAACGTCAGACACAAGATAAAAGTTCTCCTTCCCCTCAGACAAACAACTGTCTCCATTCAGACTCCACGTCAGGGGAACAAGAGTCTTTCATCAATTCAACAATTGCCTTTTTATCAATTGCCCGGTGGTTCGGTGGTTTAAGCGTGTACCAGGTAATGCCGTGGCACAGGTATGATTCCGACCTGTGCCTTTTGCTGCATGTCATCCCCTCTCTCTTAGCCCTGTCCTTCTTTTATCTCTCTACTGTAACTATCACAATAAAGCAAATGCCAAAAAAAAAAGAAGATTTTTAAAAATCTACGGGGCTATCAGGATAAAATTTAAAATTCTGTTATCTCCCCCTTTTATTGTTTGCATAGAAAAAAAGCATTTATACAGTGTTTACATGTCAACAAGCTACTCAGAAAACGCATCGTCCTGCCAAAAGTCCGACTGTAAATTTTGTGTATAACTGTAAAGTATTAGGCTCACGTGTTAGTGTAAAACTAATTTGATGGATAAATCTCCTCAGTTGATTGGTCAGTTTATTTAAACGGGATGTTTTCACCAACTTCTCTCTCTCTCTCTGTCTCTCTCTCTCTCTCTGAGAGTTCTGCACTCACCACTCTCTTTTCCCTGAAGTCGATTCCGACTGTGGTGATGAATTTGGGGTTGAACTTGTTGTCTGTGTATCGGTACAGGAAGGTGGTTTTCCCCACACCGGAGTCCCCCAGGGCCAGGAGCTTTATAAGGTAGTCATAATCCCCATCAGTCATAGTGATGACTGCAAGAAACCTGCACAAACACAAAGACACACAATTCATGATTTGTGTGTGAAATTATACATGGTTTTTCAGAGTGCAGACAAACTGGCAAAAGATATAAATCAGATAAAACTTTCTGCACAAAGATTATGTTTCTAAACCTGTGGAAATGTAAAAATCTCATGGAAAACAAATGACAGCACAAATTATCAAATGGAAAAAGAGACAAAAAAACAACTGGTTTAGGTTTAGAGTCGCTATAAAAACAGAAGCCCAAGAAAAGTCAATATTCCCAGTGTGTGTGTGTGTGTGCATGTTATGTTGAATGATGGGAGTGGGGAGGAAAGGGTCATCTTGACCAGAACAGGGCCTCCTGGGAAAATAACTTATTTATGTGAAAGAGAGATATAAAGTAAATACTGTAGTATAAAAATAGAATAAGATGTCTTAATTCCAGTTTCTATTGACATCTGAAATTGAGCATTATCGATACTGTGACGGTGATCTCTAAGTCAAAATGGTTCATCTGCTGGCATGATGACTGGTATCAGTACATTTCATTCCATTACAGTTGCTTTAATCCAAATCTCTTATGTAATCCAATGACGGCTTTTTAGGAAAGGCAAATTCAAAAGAAATAAATGATTTACGTTTTTAGAGAGGGTAGACTGGGATGGTCTGACTGTGTGTGTGTGTGTTTAACTGGAAACTCTTTACAGCTGAGAGTCAAACCTTCCTGTATGTGAACAGTAGCGTTTTTGTTGTTGCTCTTGTTATGTTCTCCCAGCTAAATGTTTTATATTTAGACAGAAAGATCACAAGACTCTACTTCACTCAGCTGAGAGAAGCCTGCAGGGCAGGGAAGGGAGGGTCACACACACACACACACGCACACACGCATAGTATACACATCATTGTGTGACAATAATCTACCAGTGACTTTCATATCAAATCTCAGTGTAATCCTGACGGGACTGATACACCATGTGGCCAAATGTATCTGGACTGCTACATTCACATTCCTTCCATATTGTAACTAAGCCTTAAATGTCCTTAGTTTTCTGTGTGTGAGTGTGTCCGGGCAAGGTTCGTGATTCACATCTTACCGTAGTAGAAAGTTAGAATAGAATAGAAACAACTCCCATAATTCCATGCCAAATGCAACTGTCATGCTACTCCCAAACAAGTCGACGTGACGTGAGGATCTCGGAACAACAATGGTTGGTGCCACGTCACACTCGCATCATATTTTTATGATTATCCCATGAAGTCATTTACAAAAAGTGCGTATCGCAGAGGATTGACATAAAGTCACTGAGGTTACCAAAGAGCAGGAGGAGGACGTGATGTGGACGCTCCTCTGTAACAAACACATAATAAAGTATGTATTACACGAAGATGGATGATCACTTGGTTTATGACATGAGGGAACAATGCAAAATATGCGTGATTTTGTGCTAATTTCAGGATTGTAGCCACAGCCTGGGAGAAAAAAAAATGATGTGGTACCTGATGCCCTTCATCTGTGATGAGTGTGACCTGATCCTCTTTACTTTGCAGCGTGTACAGTGGGAAAGGCTTTGATACTGCACAACTTAATCTCTGACTTGCCTCGTCACTCATTCTTATTACATCATCCAAAAAGTTACTGCCCGTTGCAGACTTCCTCGATATCGTGCCGCCCTAATTGATTGAGCAGCTCAGAGTCACTGAACTGAACACCCTGGGCACAACGTTGCACATTTTATACTAAAAAGTCAATACTGACTACTTATCTGCTAACGGCACTTTGTTGGATTTAGACTAGTGAGGACAAAAAGTCCCCCCAGTGCCTGCTGAAGCTTCTCTCTCAATAACAACAAAAACAAAACCATAAAACACACACTCATTAAAAATGGATGCACAAAGACACAGGGCACGAGGAGAGAGTAGAACACAGGGAGAGAGGGCTGACAATAATCCAGTCCAGGAGGAGGCCAAGACGGAACAAATGCTAAACTGTACCGCCGGGGACAGAGGATCAGTTGGCAGATTTAGGGGCAGGATCCAGTGGAATGGTTAGTTGGTGGTGAGCTCCTGTTGATCCTGCTGATCGTGTACGTACAGGCCATGTTCACACGCGTCCACTCTTTACTCTACAGTCCCATTCAATCTGGGCTTGACCTCCACGGACTTTTTGAGATATCCACTTGTGTGCAGTGGTGATTTTTAAGCACAAACGAGTGAATTAATGTTTATCCTGAGGGTTTTGTGCCCTTAAATGACAGAGAAGTGGTGCACTTGAAACTCTGTGTCAGCAAGTGCAAAATTTAACAGATTTTAGATTTTAGAGATGTGCTTGTCTCAGCATAACCACAAGTGATAAGAAATACATGTCTCTTAACATTAGCTTGACTTTATGCTGTCATCAAGTCTGATCCTGGCTGTGAGACTTTAGAGATGAGAACAATGTGGATCATTTGCTAAAATGATTTTAGCTCTGCTTTTGACAAACAGATAAAAGATTTGCAGCTTTTTTTCCAGGATGTAATGAATCTGACTATTATTATAGAATTGTTTATTTTGAGCATATCCTCTTTGAAATGGACAACACAGTGTGTGTTTGGAGGATAGAGATCCTTTACAGATAAGTGAGCAGCTATGCAGGGATGCAGCCCTCCATTCATTCACAGATATCATAGTGGTAAGGGTCATCATATGTTGTGGCAGTGTGTGATTGGTATTCATTAAAAAAAGATAATTATGCATTGTTAAATATCAAGTCTGTTTGTGAAGCCATCAGGACGAAGCTATCTGTGCAACTAAACATGAGTGCCAGTGAAAAGTAGCGATGCTCAGTGCAATATAGTATATCAATGTCATAATAATGTAATCAATAATGTAATTACATTTATTTATTGACTGCTTGATGCTCTGCACAGCGCTTATTGTGACATTTTTCACGATATGACACGATGTGCTGGCTCTGGTGTTTTTAAGATTAAGATCTGTTACTTAACTCTGACAGGATGCTGCACATCTATGAGATAACGCGAGCGGTCAGGTCAAAATCTGCATTAGGTGCAAACTAGACTGTCAGAATATTCACGGAGCCAATGTTTGCCAACATTATGAAATGATTTGAATGTGATTAGTAACATTTTCTATGAAAGATCTGCACTGAGTCATGTGATCAAGAGGAAATGTGACCAAATAAACCGAAAAGCAAAATAAAATAAAGAAAAA
This sequence comes from Brotula barbata, assembly GCA_900303265.1. Classification (NCBI taxonomy): domain Eukaryota; kingdom Metazoa; phylum Chordata; class Actinopteri; order Ophidiiformes; family Ophidiidae; genus Brotula; species Brotula barbata. Next base: position 13,448 of record OMNV01020978.1, on the reverse strand, counting down.
CTGAGACTAGATGCGTAAGAAGAAAATGACTGAGACAACTGTTACATCTCATTACTCACACACACAGGCACACACACACAAAGTGCATTTATACATTCCACAGACAACCTCATGGAGCGGGAGGAGAAACGGAAAAACGTGGCAGAAATGAACACTATTATAATGTTAAATTGTGCACTGAGCATTGAAAACAAGAATTGAGCTAAATATTACAGCTTAACGGTGTCGTTTCCTGCAGTTGAAACCATTGTCCATGCATAAACATAAAAGATATTTGCGCGTCTAAAAAGCAAACACATTCTCTTTGTATATCCACCCATTTGTCTTTTTGCCATGAACTGTTGTTGTTGTCTTCTAACAGAGCTTTTCTTCATTCAATTTACGTCTCAAGACTTTCACATGAGTGCAGAACAACATCTTTTTATGACAAACATTGTCTTCGGCGTCCGGGCTGATTTTGCACTCATTATCAGACCGTGTAGCGTAAAAGGCGTTTGGCGTGACGTATTGTCCGCTCTGCACGTGCTCCGCTCACACTGCTGATTTGTTTTGTTCCTGCTGCGGTTCTATTCTCCAGTGTCCACAATCAATAGCCACTAACATAGGTCAATATTCACTCTTGATTATCCAATTTGTTGTGAAGTCTGACATGTTGACCCCTGTGATTGGCCAAAACCTTTCAGCGTTTCAGATCCAGGTGCTAAATGATAAAGGGACATTTGAGACGACAGCTGAGAGATCAATGAAGACAATCTAAATGGCAGACGCAGCGATTCCGCACAAAGTTGGACGTCTGCATACGTGGCAGGTTCCACACAGCCCCATTCACACATATGGGCAATTGGATGGAAGTAAATTGGAACATGTATCTCTCTGCAGAGACCATGGGGGAAGGACACAATGACACATACACTCATTCCCCTCAGAGAAGATGTCTTGGAGGAAAGTGCTGTTTATGTCTGTGTGTTTGTGTGTGTGTGTGTGTGTGTGTGCGTGTGTGTAAGTGTATGCACTGGTTTCAGCCACAGTGAAGGCAGGGAGCGGCAGACCACTGCACAGACCGCCACTGACATCAGCAGATGATGAAAAATGACTAAAAAAAAACACAGCCTGTGGGCCAAGAAACAATTGGTCTTACCACTTATCAGTCAAGATTCATGTTCTGTGCACTGGGCGCAAGATTCAAGTCAGTTGGAGTTGTAGCGCGGCCTCATCTAGACAGCCATTTACACAGAGCGACAGGAGATAACAGATCAGAGGCGGAACCATCGCTGTTTGATTTGCAACATGGCCTCAGCTACCTGCTGCCTCGGGCGACTGCATGTAGTTTTCCTACTCATTACCAGCGACACATACAAACAGAAAAGTTTCCTCAACAACAGGAAGACCAACGGTTTGCCCACAACAATGATCCTTAAATGTATCTTGTGAATTCCCAGAAACATTGTCTCAGTTACTTTGTGTTAAGTTTCATGGTAAATTGTCATTGCCAAGCAACACTGAACCTCTTTGTGTCTGAGTGAACTTGGAGCTTCACGTAGAGTCGCTTTAAGAGGGTTTCTGCATTCCATAGGTCATGTTCTGCATCTGTTCTGCAGACACTGGGCAATGTCAAATATCACCAAAAACGCTCCAACTCACAAATAAAGAGGTCCCTATGCCATTTAACTGGAAACTTTACCAAAAATATCAGTTTGAAGACATTTTATGTGCTTTTAAACATAAAATTTCAGAAATTCTCCTTCAGCTCACAGAATGAAAGTTGAAATATAAACAAGAAACAACTGCTGCCTAACACAAACTGACCTTTGTTCTGTAGCAAGACTGTCTTAGTCAATCCCGATCTTTTTTTTTGTTTTTGACGTTGTTATATTTAAGAGGTAGACAGCAAACCATATTACGTTTCATGACCTCTATTAAAGCCACGTGAAAGTTGATTCAACGTGAACGGGAAACAATTGTTGGCCGATATAATTTTCGCTCCTGTCGAGCACTGTCCTGCAGCATGAGTGTCTCAGTCAATCCCGATCTTTTTTGACATCTTTATATGTAACAGCTGGACTGCAAATCTCCACTCTGATGTGATTACAGGACACTCCAGCCACCCTACAGATAACAGATAAGGGTTCCCGTTCACTTACATGCATTATAACCTTTAACAAAACATCCAGGAATCACAAACCTGTTTAACTTTCATCCCAGTGATGCATGAAAGCAGCAGAGATCCTATTCAGACAGTTGACAAAGGGTTAATCCCTTTATTCCCAAACACTGCCTGGTGTGTCTGGGCTGAATTGAAAATCATTTGACCTTTAGCTCCTGGCCCTGCAATATCTTCACACAGCCATTGACTTTGCCTGAAGAAAATCCTTCTATACAAAAGCATGTGTGTGTGTGTGTGATTGGATAATTCACCTTTAACATGTGATCAATAAACATCGCAACTCTCACAGGAAATGATGTAAAACGTTTTCACGGGTCATTCATTCATTGAGAGAGCGAGGAAGAGAGAGAGAGAGCGAGGAAGAGAGAGAGAGAGAGAGAAGAGAGATCGTCATGATTTCTGCGAAACAGCAGACATTTCTCAGTTGTCAAGTATGAAACATTGAGGTCATATTTCTCACTGTTATCAATTTATCAATCTGTACATTTTCCACAGAGATTACATTGAAAATGATGCGTCATGAAAAGTTCTAGAAGAACTGAGGTTGTTCTTAATAAAGTAGGGATAAATAAACTTATCAAAAACATTTGAAAAAGAAAGATGCTTTGTTTTTGACAATTTTAATGAAGATTTCACGCTCTTCACCCTGACCAAATTTGTAAACAGACATTTCAGCCGTGTTTATGCTGAGTGCAAACTAGTTTTATTTTGTTGTATATATGTGTAGATGTTGTATTTCATTTTCTCTCTGTCTCTCTTCCTGGCCATACGAGCAAAGTAAATTTCCTCTTCCAAGCTGTACAAATAACCTTGACTCGACCGGCCTGCCTCCTACAGTAAACATGAGGAATATTTTTAAAATCATTGCGGTGATGCAGTTTCTATCCTTAGTCACTCGCAGAGATTAGTGGGCCTTTGTATTGATGTTTGTGAAAACATATCCATTAATCAAGGTTGAAATTGGACTACGTGTTAAAACGTACGTTCTAAAAAAAAATAATAAAAAAATTTAAAAAATCACTGTACATCAACAACTTACAAAATCTAAATAGAGACGTTTCAATACTACTAAAACAACAGCTGAAGTCCTCAAATCTAATCAACGGACAAACTAACACATTTCAGTCAGATTTTCTGTCTTCAACGTGGACTAGAGTAGATTGACAAAATTAAACAATCACTATTTCCAATAAAGCCCCACAAATTGGGACGAGCACACAAAAATACATTAATCTAGTAATATAACAAATAATAAAAACTGCAAGGACGTGAGGACGTGATCTACAAAAGGAGAATATAGAAATCACACACTGTTTTACATAAGCTGTAGACATACTCTGTTTATTACTGTGTTTTTTTCATTAAGCCTGCAAATCAAAGCCCATATTTGTCTTAAAGTCTAATTTAGGATCTCATAAATTGTGAAAGAGGAACGGCCTGACAGCTTGATACGAAGGGCCGACTGATCTGTACTCCCAGGTCAAATCCTGTCCTATCACACGGCAGCGCTGCACAGGAAAGTGTGAAAGCTGTGTTGACTGTGACAAAGATGGTTTTGTGTTGATTCTTCAATTTTGTCAGCGTTCAGCAAACACATTTCATCGGTACAGTCAAACCAGTTTACTACTAATGATGTTCAAACAAAGCTCACAGTGTCAACATTTAATAATGAAAAACACACCGCTTCGGCAGCTCTTTGTACTATCATCACCTTACGCGAGGTGGAGAAAAGAAATTTGTATGGGTTACGAAACAAAGCGGCGTTTAGTGCAACGTTAGAAAAATAAATGAGTTTTCCACTGGGAAACATTTCAAAAATCAGTCGGATCAAATGAAGAAAATGAAGGCCAGAGTAGAGCTGCAGCCACAAGCAAATAACTCCACTTACATAAAATAAGCTGAAAAAAGGTTCATCTCTTTGATTTGAAACAGATAAACTAAGTTAGAGTTTGAAAGCCTTCGTGAAAAAATAAATGTAACAGGTTTGATATTTTACTGATTTTCCTCTCGCCACTATAAACGAGAGAGCAGCGCAAGAGGATGAACACACACTCACCGTCAGATATCGATTTGTAGAGACGGGTGTGATCACATTCCACAATGCACACCTGCATGGATTAAAACAGCATTTCCCTGTTAAAACACTTCCTCTTTTTCTCTGTTCTCTCCTTCACACACACACACACACACACACACAGAGCCTCCCAAAACACAGCTTCACTCCGTTTTACATCAGCCTGTCACATGCTCCAAATGTCGGCAAATGTCTCCAAAATGTTCTCTGAATCTTCTCCAAACATACACACACACACACACACACACACCCTGCTGAGCTGAAGCTTTTGTGTAGCTGCAGTTTTGCACAGAGCCTCTTACCTCTCAGTGACTCCTCAGCTGACTGAACACTGTGAGATCCTGAGGGAGATTCAGGCAGCTGACCAGCAGCATCTACGCACAATAACTAACTGTCTCACTGCTAAAGGAATTAAACCGCATCCCACTGACTGCCTGTCTGTTTGTCTGTCTGTCTGTCTGCCTAAGTGAACCACTGTCTGTCTGTCTGCCTGACAGACCAAATTATTAAACCAATACAGGACCAATAGACTAAGCAACTAACCAGCTAAAAAATGGACGCAGCCACTGACTGACTGACTGACTAACCAACCAACCCACTAACCAACCACATAACTAACCACTAACCAACTAAGTCACCAACTGACCGCCTGCCTGACCAATCAATCAAACGGTCAAAAAGCCAACAATCAACCAACAAACTGGTTGACTGACCAAAGGACTAACCAGTTTACAGCGCACTAACTGACTGACTGAATGTATAACTGACCAACAGTCCAATTGACCACCCGACTGTCTACTCATTAACTAAATTAACTGACTAACTTGCCGATGCACCGGTGTGGTGACCAGGCTGACCAACAGAACTAACAACTCATCGCTGACAGACTTAGTATGACTGACTAAGCAACTAACTAACACAACTACCTGACCATAATGCTGACAGACTAGCTAGTTGACCTCTGAACATCTAACTGGGTGAATATCTTAACATACGCAGTTGGCAGACTAATTAATCCTGCTAACTAACTGACTGACTAACTGTCAGCTCTGTAACAGCCATTCAACCTGCTGCCTGACAAACTCAATTTCTGACCCGAAATTTAAAATCGTCTGACCAGTTAGTTAGCTTACTGGTTGCCTAGCTAACTTACTGGTTGACTAGTTAACTTACTGGTTGACTAGTTAACTTACTGTCTGTCTGATTAGTTTCCCGCTGAGGCTCAGTTTCAGTTTCTCTCTTTTTGCTTTTCCCCTTACTTCGTCTGTGTGCCTCCTTCTGTTTCCCCGTGTGATGCGTGGGTGGGGCTGAGCCACACAGACACACACACACACATGCACACACACGCGCACACATGCACACACACTTATCAGTTAGTCATGTAAATTCAGAGTAGTGCCTTGGGTTATGTTCATGGCGGAAACATGAGCAGTGTGAATGCACGTCTGAATGAGTTTGTGAGTGTGTAAGTGAAGTGATAGTGGAAGAGGAAGTTGGACACCATTGACACAGGACAGTGCCAGGAAGCACTTGGAACTTTTTGTGTTCTGTGAGTCCTGAAAAGCCTTTTGCATTTGTTTTTCCTCATATCAGAGTGTTGATAATATGTTGATCATTGCTGTTTTTACGTACTTTGGCTTCCAATCAAGTGGAAAAACAACAAACTATTTACATACCGTATATTCAAGTTTTTCCTCTAAGTCTTCCAGAAGCCATGTTTGCTTTCGTATACAAATCATTTAGCACAGAGAAACCAGTGCCACGATGAAGTAGACCTGATATAAGCCTGATCCAATCCGATCGTTTCACTGAGACCCAATGAAATCATTGGATGGCTGACCTGCGCAGGTTCGATTCCGGCCTGCGCCCTTTGCTGCACGTCATCCCTCTCCAAACCCTTTACTTCCTGTCTATCTCTCTCCTGTATCTATCATAAAAAAAAAGCAGAAATGTCAAAAAAAGTCTAACTCTTGTGTTTTTATATACCATTTCATTTACCATTAATTAAGACACACAGACACACACACAAACAGCCTGCAATAGTTGAACAGGATCCACTGCTTGTGTAGGAGTAATTGTTGAAGAAGTGTGTGTGTGTGTGTGATAGAGGGAAAAAGGAATAAGAGGAGAGAAATAAAGAGAAGTTAAGGAAGGAGCTCATCAACAAACAACACCAAGATTTAAAAATGCATGAGTCACCAGCTGTGGGTGCCATCGGGCTGATCGCGGGCGAGCGCATCTGCATCTCATCTCCATCCATTCACCTATCCATTCTCACGCACGCGACATCACGTCGCGTGTAATCCACGCCACAGCAGCCCACAGAGTTTCGTTTCGTGAACCTGATTTTGAGCCGCGCTGATCATTTCCACCAAAAAATGAAATGACTCAGATGGAGGACTAGTAAATACCTGAGGTGGTGACCACGAAAACCTCATGTGTGGGCGTCCATTATTCTAGCCGTGCAGTGACAGGCCAGACGAAAGGCCTGGAAACAGCGATTTTCCAAGTCTTTCACTCCCAACATAGCGGCTGTGCAAATCAACCCACGGAAAAGACCAGATGGACCCAGGAGAGGTCCACGGGTATCAGAAACCAGACCCACCTCACGAGGCTCCTTACAACATGAAGCAGAGGAAACATTTTCCACACTCCAGTTCCTTACATTATCACTCGCAGGGCAATTATGCTTTGATGTTTTCCTGTCTCCTGGACGGCCCGGGAGACCGATATTCTCCATTTGTGTAGCCACAATAATTCTAACCTGCCTGGCGATCTGTACAGGGCGTGCCCGGCCTCTCGCCAGCACAGGACGAGCTCCCCGACAAGGACACGGACGGAAAGAAAACGCACAGACGGAAAGATGAGCGTGGTCAGAGTGTGGCGTTGGTGTAAATGTTGCTTTTGAGTGACAACAGCCTGACTGTAATTATCATCTCATTTCATCCGGTCCCACCGAGTGCGTGCAACAAAAGACAGGTTGGAACGTTGATTGCTCCGTGAATTGAGAGTTTGCCCTTCAGGCTCAGCCGTCTCTTCAACGCCGCAATCTCACACTCCATTCTGCCCTTACTGTTAATGAGGCCCCCCACCCCCGCCCCTTAAATAGGAAAATCCACTGCTTTCTGTCAGCAGCAGCCAGATTGTTGGCCGTCGCTGAGCTGACTCAAACGGTAATAAAGTGAAGAACATCATCCTGATTCAGCTAAACCCACACAGAGCTCCGGCAGCAGGGCTCCACCGGGTCCAGGGTGGGAAAGCAGCACTCAGTCACACACATTTCATTACAGTCCTGCTAAAAACACTCCAGGAATGTTCTCTCCTGTTGGAATTGTTTACCCACACACTCATTATTCACCGCAGGACAACAGGAGCTTGTAAGGAAAAGGTCACAGGTTCAAATCCCAACACATCATCTGAATGAAGAGAACAACAACAGTGTAGAGTAACTAACAATTACCTGGGTACAGTTTTTTTCATGAAAAGTTTCAGTTCCAATGAGTAAATAAATTCAATAAACAGAATTTATGGATGTGTTGTTGTGTGTGAGGTAAATCTGACGTTGTGTTTATGGTTGTTACACATGTGAACAGGCTGATTTTCTGCTGACTAAATATCCTTCCTGTATCAAAGTAACGAACAACTCGAGGCTACAAATAAAGTCAGTCACACACTGAGAGACAGAGTAACTACAAGTAAACCCTGAATTGAAAATACAGCGTATGTGTTCAGTCTACATGTCGATAAACATGCTCGTTAGTCCTTCTCCTTTCACATGAAGACATTCACAAAACAAAAACACGAAGAAAGAAGTTCAGGCCTTCACCTCATTAACTATATAATGACGCTGCTAATATTCCCAAACTTCTCTGCCCTGAACCACTGAACAGGCAATCAGCGTGTGTCTGTGTGGCCCTGAACAATTGTCAGGGTTATTTGGGTTTTTTTTCTGCTGATGTCGTCACTGTTGGCCTGATACAGGGTCGGTAAAGGTCACTAAAATCCAGCAGAGTCTCAGCATTCTAACAACACAGACGATGACCTTTATCTGGTCTAATACGACTGTGGGGCGGTGATGGATTTACATCAGGAAACATTTAGATAACGCTCTCATTAATTCCATTGCAAAATATTGCGGCATCGCAAAAAAAACGCCTTTGCAAAATTGAACATTTTGTTCTGGGGTTTTTTTTGTGTTCAGAACAGAACATTTTGTTGAAAACGTTCAAGACTTCCAAGGCTAAATCTGAATCAACAGTTCAGGATTTTTATAAAAACGTGTTATGTACACGGATGAACTACACAATTGTGATTTGGAATGTGCCAGATTGATCGTGTTCTCCAGGAAAAAATGATATATTTTACAAGATGCTGACTGCCAGAACATTAGTGCCCATGATAGAAAACCAAATTTATTCAACACTTTATTACTTAACACTTCTGACACTGAACATTCTATCAATCCTTGACGGAAGAATGCTGACACAAAAATAATGTGTTTGTTTGGTGAGTTAATGCAGACAAACGGCGGCACGGTGGTGTGGTGGTTAGCATTGTTGCCTCACAGCAAGAATGTCGTGGGTTTGAATCCCGGGGTCGACCTTCGAACCTTTCTTTGCGGAGTTTCCATGATCTCCCTGTGTCTGTGTGGGTTTCCTCCGGGTACTCTGTTTTTTTCACCACCCACAAAAACAGGTGTGTTAAGTTAACCACTCCTGCCGTTGCCCCTGACCAAGGCAAAGAGGAAGATCTAGAGTCGGTCCCCAGGCGCTGTTGTGTGTGTGTGTGTGTGTGTGTTTGTGTTGGCTGCCCACTGCTCCTCATTGAGGATGGGTAAGAATGTAGAGAACTAATTTCCCTACGGGGATCAATAAAGTATCCTTCTTTCTTTCTTTTTTCTGACATTTCAATGTAGCTCACCGGGCTCACCACTTATCAGTCAACCCTCATGTGCTCGGGCAGGAAAACAGCAGCAAGAACAGTAGAGGAATATCCTTGAATTGAATTTAACATGACAGGAATAAACACTGAGGGGAGCACTGAGCGTGAGAAGAGAGGAAACGCTTGTTGCCTGGTGACAGAGGAGGAAAGAGGGAAAAGAAGAAGAAGAAGAAGAAAGAGAAGAGGGGAAGAAGGAGTAGGAGAGCCGGTCAACGTCGTGACATCCTCCCTCCCTTCAGCTTTTTTCTTTCTTGTACTTGTGCTGCCCTCTGATAAAAACAGAGTTGTATTTTTTCTTCCCCCCATATCTTTTCCTCTTTCTTCCTCTCCCTCTGTTCCCTTCATTCTCCTCCTCCTCCTCCTGCTCATTTCTATACTGGCTCTCCTCAATCCTCCACCTTAATTCTCTCATCCTCTGTGGCTGTGTTGTTTTCTCCTCCTCCTCATTTAGGAAATTTTGACTCATCACAGAGGAACACACACACACACACACACACACACACACAGCTAGACTCTCATGCATTTTTAAACTGCTGCTTGCTGTTGTGGAGCTTCCTCACCTTCATTCCTCCTCCTGTTTTACTCTCTCTTTATTGATCTCTTCCTGCTCTTCACCGTTTCTCACATCTTTCATTCACATCTTCATCCTGCTTCGTGACCGTCTTAATTATCTCTGCTGCTCTCTCGTGTAGTCCAGTTCATCCTTTCTATTCTCTGTCTTCGATGGTCCAGCTCCTCTCTCACTTGAATAAATTCTAAATCGGTCATTCAATGTGTTTACAGGGACCTAAAAACAAATACGGCAATGTGATTAACTCAGTTCGCTTATAATTGATCAATAAAAGTGATGGATGGCTCAGCAGAATCAACTTTAGCTGCTACATCACCTACATCATTAGCAGCGAGTGGGATTTGTAGATGAAGAGTCTTAACTAATAACATGGAGGTTGATGGGTCCTGATAGTGAGCTTAGAGCAATCATTTCCATCAGTCTGACTGAGGAGAACACACAAACACACACACGCGCGCGCTCACATACCAATTCCCCAGCCTGGTATTTCTAAAATCCACAGCTGCCGTTACTTTAATTATTAAGCTACCGTTAGTGTCCGATCTGATCTCATGCCTCTGTTAACAGCAGCC
>OMNV01020967.1:137885-151764 GCA_900303265.1 Brotula barbata | reverse complement strand
TTGAACCTCTCCATCGGGGGCTCTGCGTTTCGCTAAAGAGCACCGTCGCCGGGCGTTTCCCATCCATCGCGGCTCGTCACAGCACCATGCGAGCGGGAGAGACGCGCCCGGTGCCATGCTGAACTCCGGTCCGCCTCTCCTGCTGGCTCTCACCGCGGCGGCCGCACTTCTCCAGCGATGCCAAGGCTGGAGCGACGAAGACCTCCTCCTGCCGCCCATCAACTCCTCCAACAGGTTCCTGGCCAACCTGGAGGTGGACGTGCGCTTCCCCAAGAGGTCCGTGGAGGAGACCGAAGCCTCGTCCGACGCCTCCTCCTCGTCCTCCTCTTCCTCCTCATCCTCCCTGCAGGCTCCGTCAAAGTGCAACGTGAGCGTCCAGAGACTTTTCCCCACGTCCCTGGTGGCGCGCTGGGACAGCAGCTTCGGCTTCCACTGTGACGTCCTCATCTACACCACCAACAACCACGGAAGGGCTTTTTTCTCCGCGGCGTTCAACCGGGCCATCTCGCCCGTGGTCATCGAGCACCTCGGGGTCACCGGCGGTCAGCAGGAGCTGCGGCTGTGCGTGGGCTGCGGGATGTCCCGGTACCGCCGGTTCGGTCAGGGCCGCTCCCGGGGCCAGCAGAGCGGGGATCAGGTCACTTTCTGCTGCGTGGATTTCAGCCTCGACGAGCTGAAGGGAGACAAAAGTTGGAGGCTGAACCGAAAACCTATCGAGTCCACACTTGTGGCTTGTTTCATGACTTTGGTGATCATCGTGTGGAGCGTTGCTGCTCTCATATGGCCGGTGCCCATCATTGCAGGATTTCTGCCTAACGGGATGGAGCAGAGACGACCGAGATAATTAAACTGATCTTCATCATCTGGTAATTAGCCTGTGCACTGCCTTTACTCTAACTGTAGCCATGTAACTCTTTCTCCCAGTGAAGGACTGTGGGGGGTGTGGACAGGATCCGGATCACAATGCTTTTTCTATAAGGTGACATACGGAGGATTCATTAACCCCTTAAACTCTGAGCTAACCACCATTATAAAACGTCTCAAATTCCAGTGAGAAGCCAGAACTTTCCAAAGATGCCAAATATGATTATACAGTTTGAGCAGATTTCCCAGGATGCATCTTCCTGGGAAATTTGTGTATAGTGATGCTCAATGCAACCAGAATACAGAGAATTTGAATGGAAATCCAGCATTCCATAGCTGCAAAAGTAAGGGTTATTCTAATGGGATTTGAAAAAAATGTACTTGAACTTTACTTTAATATGTTTTAATGTGATCTTGAGTGGCCAGAAACTGAATATTAAGTTTAGCGAATGAATATTATTACTATTATAAAATATATCATTATAACTTCAAATTTTTTCACAGAATTTCCACATGGTATACTCAATTATTAACGAGTTACTAACGTAAAAAGGCCCTTTAAATGTCCCTTAAATAACCCTGAAGTGTTTGCATTAAAGAACCAGTCTGTTTCCTCTCGACCTGCTGCATCTCTGCTCGTCCCACCACAGAGGCCTGAGACACTGAAGCACAGAAAGTCAGAAAACTTCCCCAACTGTCACTGTTAGAGCACTGCTGGGTCCGAAAAACATTCCCACTGGTGGATTATACGCCTGACTAAGCAATGAAACATGATTGACAAGGAAAAATCCGCATTATCAGATTCCAACAGCAGGGCGGCGCCAGAGAGACGTAATCGTAGAACACTCAATAAATGAAGCTCTCCACAAAATTAATAAAAATGTATTTTGTGAGAACTCACAGACTCTTTAACCTGAACTAGATAAACAGTTAATTTAGCAGTGCTTAAGGGGTTAAATGCTAGCCTACTGTAATCTGTAATGGGACCAACATCAACCTGTTTTTGTATACCTATGTAGGCCTTCCTAATATAGATTCTGTCAGTGTAAACTGTGCAAACTTTTCTCTTCAAAGTGTTTGTATAGTTTTTAATCTTTCTAGAACTTTCTGCCTTACCTTATTCATGTGTAGGATTTTTGCACTGACGGTTTAACTTCAGAGTCACATAACCCAATATCTAGTCACGTTCAAATGTCAGTTTTTTCCAGTACGTTCTCTAAATAGATGTTGAGTATGACCAACACAGAGAGGATTTAAATATTTATATTGTTAGATTTATAATGTCAAGGTCCACATGCGTGCTTATTTGTATGACCGTTACAGTTTAAATGAAATAAATAAACTTGTTTATAAGCCATATCTCAGGTTTTCTTTGAGCTCTTGTGTGTGGCAGCAAGTCGTTGTTCGTTCCAGTGAAAATGTCAATCAGTTAAAATGAACTTAAAAGATAATATAAAACACAATGAGTACATAAACGATAAAAATATTTGAATTATGATCTAAACATCAAGATCATGTTTATAATTTATATAGAATAATAATCATTATTATTGTTATTATTAGTAGTAGTACAATTCGTACTAGTAGTAATAGTAGCAGCAGCTGGAGTAACCCATTACTTACAAAGTGTGTGTTATTGACTGAAAAGAATGTCTACATGTGTAACACTTTTCACAAATAAAGATCATATAACAGTCTCCTTTATTTATCTCCTTAAACTGAGACGAGCGCCGACTGGTCCATTTTTATTAACACTATTTTCATTTTGAGATGAAAAAACAAATAAATCAGGTTTAGGATGCATTTTGGGTAAATCTTCATAAAATAATACCAACACATCTGTAATAAAAACAATTTAAGTCATTAAAAATGCTGCAGGCTTTTACTTTCACGCTTTTATTATCACTCTAGTATGACTCTGCTTCATTGTGAATGGGTTACTATGGTTACTAAAGGTCATTACATCTAGCTGAATCCCTCTTGTATGCCACCAATTTGATGACTGAAGTTATTCAATTTATTTATTTAAGACACATATAAATGTATTCAACCGGGTCAGACGTGGCACAGATCATGTCATGTCATGTCATGTCATGTCATGTCATTTAGTTTGCAATTTGAAGACATAACCTTAAAAGCGAAGAATAATCAATTGATTTGGCATGTCCAGAGGGAGAGACTTTATCAGATGAATGTGACAAACCCTAATAGATCAAAACATTTCCAACAGTATTTCTATGTAATTACATTTACTCACATTACCATATGATCAATTTCCATCCATGTTTATTACTCAACCTTACTGTCATCTCATCCTATTCATTTTTTGGCGGAAACTGTTGAATGTCTTCATCAGCTGTGATGACGCACTAAAGAACTTTGACCTACCTGCCAAAATGACTGTGTGAGCCACGCCTTAAACCTGCCGTGTAATCTGACACACACATGCACACACAAACACACACATCCAGGAAGTGAAGGTGTCTCAAGCACAAGCTTCACATTAACCAGAAGAAAGTGTGGCGTTACTCACAAGACAAGAGACAAGAGGCTGCGAAACATGAGCTCCTCTCCTCTTATTGACCTCTGGATCCGTGTTATTTTATAGGACAACATGTCTAAAGTCTTTTTACAGATTTTCTTGCTAACTTTCAGCGCCTTCACTGTGTCAGGTAAGTCACTGCTTACTTATTAGCCAGCCTGATTTAAAGAGTGGTGGTGAAGTCTTTCTAAATGTAATAACATTAGACGGAAAACTGCAGGCCTGCATGCTGTTCGTGAGTTATTAGGATCTAATTTCATATCATAAGAGTATTGATTAGTTCTGAAAATTAAACGGAAGCAAACAAAGGACAAGGAGAAAAGTGAAAAGTCACCTTGGAAAAAGAATAGGAGTTTTCTTCAATCAATCGTGTATTTTGTCTATTTTGGAGAGCGGTAATTGAGGGAGGAAGGATATGATGACAGCCACCAGAGCGAGAGAACAGGCTTGTGTTTGCTTTGGTGTCAGGTCTGGTTAGTCAGACATGGAGTAAAGCCAAGCTCCCTCAACAGCTAGTCACATTTACTGTAGTAGCCACAAACACCGATGTGTCTCTGATATGCAGGGAGATCGTGCCGATATTTTGATGGTGATATCATAGCCACTAACGTGAAATTTTTCAACAAAAGTGAACGCCGATTTTCCACGACATTGCTGGTCTAAGGTCAACAGATTTCCTCTTGCACACCTCTCTGTGTAGGAGAGGCTTGATATTCTCAGACAAATTATCCCAGCATGACAAGGTAGTCGACTTTTAGCGACATTTAAGGAAGTGTTATGACGGTTACTCCAGCGAGGGGTGACCAGTTTGGGTAAATAAGCATAAAAAAGACAATGGAAGAAATGGAACCAAAATGTGGATGAGCAGGTTTCTGCTAATTATTCATTTTTCCCTGCATTGCTAACACCACAGCAGCACCAAAGATTTTGAAAGCACACTTCCAATGTTGTTGTGTTGATTTATTTGGGAATATCAATGCGCGACATCACCTCACTTGACAATCACCGTAGGAAAAAAAAAAGCCAAAATTAAGGATTATCACCGTAAACTGTAAAAGTCTGCCTTTGTTTTTGTTCTGTCCAGGGGTCCACAAGTTCACCATCACCCCCGACAGAGAAACCACCATCGACGTCATTAACGTGGGCGGAGCAAAGTGTACCGTGTGCTCCAATACGGGACGATCACAACGATGCGATTCCTCCGTACGGTTAGCGGCGAACACTGCTGTCTCAGTCGAGTTTAAATGCTCTCGGCCTGGTGATGTGTTCAGCGTGCGCACATTACAAAATATAGGTAAGAGTGAGGGTATGAGTGAATTTATGTGTAGTGCAATTCACTTGTGACCAACTCCATGTGTGACTGGTATCATTTCTGTCCTCAGTGTGCACAGCAAAGACCTGCAGTGGTCATATCAACCAGGGTGGATTTGACATCCCGTCTTTGCTGCATTTGGACCGAACATTCACTTGGCGCGTACGGTCCTCCACGCCACATGCCGTCCGAATAGACTTCACCGGGACAGGTCTGAGGCAGATTAATCCGTCAGAGAGCTGCACGGACCAACGCACATACAGGCTCTGGGCCGGCCCGACCTCGGACAGCGTGGCCTTAGGGAAATACTGTAGAACAGGCCTCATCAGGAGCACTCAGGTGCTGACTGAGGGCAGTTTGTCGCTGGATGTCCCTGCTGGGCAGGCGCTCCAAAAGGTCCAATTTGATGTGTCCGTAGGGGAGGAAATCAAGAGTGAGTTATTTTAAGTCCGGTCTGATTTAAATCTCTGATAAATGTTTCAATTCAACCTGATTACAGGTAAAAGTGGCATTATTTGACATCTCTGTGTACTTCGTTTCTCTCGCAGCTCTTGCCAAAATGACACAGATTTTACCAAGTGGGCCTTCATCCTTAGTGCTGTTCTCTCCGAACTACCCGGAGAGTTTTCCTGATGACGACCTGATTGAGTGGTACTTTCAGGTCCCAGCCAAACACCAGACAAATGTGGAGTTTTTAAACCGCACGGAGCCGGTGTGTAAAAAGAAAGAGGCAGAGATCAAGTACAGGAGAGGAAGAACGGCGGAGCTGCTGAGGCTGAGGGACCCTCGGCCGCTCCTCGCGCTGGAGAGCTTCTCCCTGACGCTGAAGAACTGTGAGATGGACAGGAGTCGTACTAATTCTCCAGGACTTTCCCTCAGTTTCAGGGTCTGGACTTCGACGATAAGTACTCTAGGTTTGTGCTCCTCTGGATTATGATGCTGTTTGGCTTTGGTGGTGTTTTTACATCTGGCAAATGGTTGTGGTTGTCGCCTGCATGACATTAGACGAGGAAAATGATTAGATATTGTTGGTGAAAAAAGCTAATTTTATAGTGCAATAACCCTTCTCAAACATCGTTAAATTATTCTCAAAATGAATTACTCGGATGTCACCACAACAGTATGATTCAAACAGAGTCATTTCCTTTCTATCATCTGTTTGATTTATTGACCTTTCATTTCCGGTGACTGCAGTCTGCCTTTGTATATCAGCTCGGAGAGTTGTTCAATGCTGGTGGAATTTTCACCTTTCGTTTTCCACGGCGTGTTGATGCATGCACAGAATCGTTCTTCAGAATCTAGCCGAGGTTTGACAGAGTAGTCCTCCCATTATTTCAGCGATTTGAAGGGGAGATGAGTAATAGCAGCATGACGTAGAGAGTGGGCCTCTTAACCTTTGTAGGAGCCCCCCGTGTCTCGTCGTAGGGGAACGCTGAGATTGCCTCATCGCTGAGTCACTTGTGAATGTGTTGGCACGGGGCCAGAAAACAATTCCCTGAACTATCCCGGAATCACCATTTGGGGAAAATGACACTTTTGCTTTACCTGGCCATGCTCACACATTTGCACTGAGAGAGAGGGAATGCTGATGTTTTGTAAATGTTTCCTGTAGTGTCGTGCAGTGTGGACCTGAGGAGAGCTGGGGGCTTTACTCTTCACATTGAGAAACTGAGGACCACGTCGAACTGTGAGATCAAAATGAACTCTCAGACGCAGCAGAACATCACGTTGACCTCCAGCCGCGTTACCGTGCTCTCGTTCAAGGATTGCAATCCCGCAGACGTGCAAATCTTCGCCAAAAGAGTCATAGGTAAGAGCATGGGATGAAATCTTTGAAGGGTTTTAAGGTGGAAACAAGAACGGAATGATAAATTCTTGCGCATAATGGGATGTGACGTCCTGAAATATCATATAATGGATAAACTACAAATGAACAGCCAAGCTTTTCATCCTGAGAGGAATCCACAAATGGAGCGTTCTGTGAAATATGTCATGTCTCTGTAGCTCCTCCCACATTTGGGTTGTGGTTTGGGGAAAAAACACCACCATTTATACAAGCGTCATCGCCGCCTCATCTGTTAATCATGGCCTTGTTTTTGTGTGGGAGGAGTTGTGGAGGCAGGACTATGATGCTGTGGGTACGAAGGAGGAGGAAGTCGTGATTCCACCTCTTCCTCAATCTTGCACACAGCTGCTTTAAGACCCTTTTGAAGGCCCGGCACGCCTATCCTCCTCTCTACTCTACTCGGGGTGGATTCTTGCCGGGAGGTCGCTGAAGTCAACAAAATCCTTATCCTGTGTCAACAGATGCAGCGAAATGTATCTGCGATGTTATCACTCAAAGAAATAGGAAACAGCTGACTGGAAAACTGAGCATAATGTTTTCAATCTGGATCTGGTCGCAGTCCAAAGACTTTGTGTCCAAGTGTGACTCAGCCTGAGACAGAACAGAAAGTTTCAATCTGAACCTGACCGTAAGCCGACATAATTCAGTCAGACCGGTCCGATCCGGGAAAACATGGCAGTCTCGCAACATTATCTGTTTAAACATAATCGGTAAACAAGTCCGATTTTATTTTTGACTTTCATATTCGAGTGGAATCGTGAACAAACATCACCGTTCTCTCACAGGCATCCAACATCCAACATAGACGATCCGTTCCCATGAGGTCACAGTCCACTCAGAGACTCTTTTAATGAGTTCATTCCATTTCTGATATGGAGGAAAAAGTCCTCTTTAGTTCTCTACGGTTGAATAACACATTTTAGGTGAAAAAGAATTTGATACTCAAAAGAGAGGCGAGAGTGTTTGAATATTGGAGCTTTTGATTGTAAAAACACTTTTATGACATCCCTTGTTATCTCTCAGAGTGTCATCAGCTCAAAGACTGTCCAAGGCTTCCCATCCATCTGCTCGCCCCCGTCCTGCCGAGCTGTCTTCCTGCCCCGCCGAGCCTGACCTGGATCCTCCGTGCGCCTCCTCATGGCTCCGTGGAGCTCCAATCTGCAGCGTCTCCCCTTCAACAGTCCCTACCTGGACAGCTATGCAACAGGAGCTTTGTGATCAAAGTGAACGAGGACGATAACACTCCTGTCGGTGATTTTTGCTACCAAGGAGCAATACAAAAGATCCAAATCCACAGCAATGTGTCCGTCACTGTCTCCAGCACTGACGGTAAACCGCTTCGCCCGTCCTCCCAGCCGCTGCTGACCGCCAGTTTGACAGGGGGGATCTCAGGTAAGTCTCTGCTTCGGTTCATGCTGTTCTCAAAACATAATTCACCTCCTTCCGTTATTAAATCTGCTTTTTATTCTGTTCTTGGTGGATACCAGAAAGGTACATATTCACCGTATCTCCAAAGAAAGACTCTCCCGTCCTTTTGGCAACTCCTGGTTGGTCAGAGGGAATGAAGCCGTATTCCACGGTGTCCTGGATCGTGTCTGTGCCTCCAAAGATGGAGGCTTGTTTGATGTTCGCCAACCTCAGCCGGCCAAAGTGCAACAACCGCCACACCAACATCAGGGTGCAGAGAATCGGCTACCGGGAAGAGGACTACAGCCGTAGGGAGGACGAGGAGGCCGATCGTGAGATCAAGGTCTCTGAGAACTTCTACCTCAACATGTCCAACTGTATGCCTGAAAAGGGAAAATTCAGCGTGATCACAAAGATCACTTTGAAGAAGAATAAGAGTAAGAGAAACTCACTCACGTAGGCTGAGATTTGTCGATGATGTTGTTATATAAATTAATGTTCATCTCTGTCAGACAGAACGAACTGAAGGGAGAACTGAACCCATGTGTGTTTCTTGATTAGAGCTCCTGATCATCCTGAGCGTGGTGGGGGCTCTGTTGGTCATTTTTGCTGCAGTGTTGGCAGCGGTCTGCGTGGTGATCAGGTAACTGCGTCAGGTTTAGATTTGTTATTATTTTTGTGCTTTATGAGGATGCGTTTTTACCTCTACATCAGTCTATGCCAGCCTTGTTTCACTATTAATCATTGAGGTAAACATCGAGTTACTTTGTGATTGTCGTGATGAAAAAAGGCCGATTTTGCAGCACATTTTCTCAACAACTGCGACGTTATTTGTGAAGTTTTATGTGATTTTTGAATTGAGGGATTTGACAGAAAGTGCTAAAATTGCGGGAATTGGAGTGGTTTACTTGTGGTGGTTTCACCTGAATACACGACGTTATGACTCATCGCTTCGGTTGGTTTGGATTTGGAGAAGTGCGACGATGGGTGTTTGTGGCAAATGTAGTCTTCTCGTGAGGACTTTGGCTTTCAAAACTGGTGGTCTGGTTCTCATGACGAGACCACATTTCCCCATAAGCCCCCGAGAATTTGCTGGAATTGTGTAGATTTGCAAACACCTCCAATTTTCGCAGGCTTTGCTTGATTTTGCATAGCGATCACAAGATTGCGATTTCCTGGAGGAGCTGATCGTCTCGTAGTATTGAACTGTCGTCTCCTCTCCGAATCAGGAAAAAGAAGAGACAGATGGACCACCAGGTGTCCATCTACAACCCGAACGACACCAACGGCTTCTCCAAAACTCGTGAAGACAACGACTCCCATGTTTACGCCTCCATCGAGGACACTATGGTCTACACGCACCTGCTGAAACAGGGGGAATTGATGGGCATCTACACCGATCACGACGCATATCAGTCCTTCACGGGGCCCACAGACACACAGCGGCCCTCAGTGCACAAGGACGCTGCCGGAGATGACCTGGAAGTGGGCGTTTACCAGCCGTTTCGCTTATCATCTCAACCTCCCACGCTCCCGAACCGACCTCCGAGCCAAGGCCGACTCATGGTGAACAATGACATCTACAACAGCGAGGGGGATCTTGAACCAGGTGTTACACAGAGCCCAAAGCTGGGACCAAGGCTGGAGCCAGAGGGAGGAGACTCAGAGGCGTCTGGCCTACCTGACCTTTGAGGCCAACCTTCCCTGGCGTATTTGGGATTCCCAGCAGCACGATTTTGTGTCATCAGCTTTTTTCCTCCTCTGGAGCATAGTTGCACTAAAGCCAAGCAGACACAGGAACCTGCTCAGACCTGCTCCTTTTCTTATGAATGCACTTTTGTTTTGATAGCTTTTTTCATGATTTCCTTCATGCCCACTATTTAATTTTTGATTCTCTCACGTTGCTCCCATTTGTGTTGTATAAATGAGTATTGTTTCAGTTTGGAGCAAACTCGGACAGTTTACAGGAGTTTTTGTTTTTTCATTGGTAAGCGTCTGACAGATTTGCCTTACACACAGGTCAGTATACTCTTTGACCTTTAAGGCAGCCATTGTGTCATTTTAGTTGTTTTGGTGCCGAGGACATCTATGAACACACACATTGCGAACATTCATGCGATCATGCTGGGAATATTTGTTTTCTTCCTGCGCATTATGATAAATATGGGACACCGTTGATATGGAAGTCAAAAGGGTCAAAGACTGTGGATCCTCTCTCCTGCTGGACTACAATAGCATGCAGTTTATGTGCCAAATGTTACATTTTGCAAAGATTTGTTAATAAATTTGTTGGTTGCCCAATAAGTCAGTTATTATAATTACAAATGAGGTCATTGCCCAAAACAATTCGACTGCACGGTAGATTCCAGCCAAGGCGTTTTGTTTTGTTCATTCCTGACAGAAGATTTGAAGATTCTCTGACTGGAAGAGCAACATTAACGATGACGCAAATGTAACTGAGAGATAGGTCTCATTTGGATTCAACATTTTGACTGCAGACATCGACAAATAGGCGTGTATATTCATATCTATCTTAACAGTGAATCACAGATAGAGTTGAGGACAGTAGGTTGGATCTTTTATCAGCATAAAAGCTCTGGTGCAACTGCTGGGTGACTAAATTCATGCTTATGTAGAAACTATGTAGGACTGTGTGGGCGAGGGCATGTAAGTCATTCGGCTCCACATGTGGGGACTTTCCAAAAAGACAAGGGCCAAGACGGCTCCAGGCTGTGTTTCCTCACTTATATCTCCTTCATTTTGCTTAAGTCCATTACAGGGAAATTATAGGGAAATTTACATCCTCCTCTTTAGAATGACAATTAACCTCTTAAACTCTGATGTAACGACAGGGGATTCATTTTCACAGAGGTGTTTAATTTAATTTAATTTAATTTAAGCTTGCATTCTTGGTAAGATGTTATAAAACCATAGCAAACACATCAAATTTTTAAGGGAATCAAAAATTCCACGTCTTAAATTTTTTTAATTATTTTATCGATTATTTACTTAATTATGAGATTTTAAAAAATAGTATTTATTTGTGTTTATTTATACTTATTTTTGCTTTTTTCAGGTTTCATTTTTAATGGGACACTTGTATGAACAGGCCCATCAAATTTATCCTAAATCCTTTAAGTAACCCCGAACGCCTTACCATAACATGTACTTCTTGGGGATTAATAGAGAATCTATCCATCTATCTATCTACTCGAGAACAAATAATAAGACTGCTTTCTTGACAAAATGCAAAAAAGGGGCTATAAGTGAGAAAGCACCAGTTTATGACAGAACAGAAGCAGCATAATCTATCACTTTCAAAACTAAAACGAGAGAAATGATGCCAATTACTTTTGGTTAAAATGTTTTATTGATTTGCAGATGCTAAGAACATGGCTGGGAAATAAAACTGCACGTAACAAAGACAGGCCATCCAGTGGTGTTTACCTTACACACATCATTCAACACACTTACAGCGTATGTAAAATATCATCTCACATCACTTTAGCTTATAGGCTGACATATCCCAGGACGCTGTGTGTGGTCACTCTGAATGGTTTGGTCCGGAGACAGTGAGCTACTGGCTAGGAAAATTCAGCACGATTCTTTTTAATGTGAGGTTTACATTTATCTGATATGACTGAAATGCTCCATATGTTTCATATTTTCTGAACTGATACATATGGTCAGCTCTTAGACGATGTTGAACTCGCACACCGAGGCCTTTTCGGCTCGACAGTTCTCGTCGAACCACTTCCCGTTGGCTGTGGTGGAGAGGATGGCACAGTTCTGTCTGTGGCCCCCGTCCGGCTGCAGGGTGATCTCCGTCTCCCAGTTCTTGAAGCGCACGCCGGAGCCCGACTGGTCCACCCAGTGTCCGTCGGTCACCATGTCATTGATGCCCAGCCATATGTGCTCCTCTGGGCCGATGCTCTGCTGTACGTAGTTGTGGAGCTGGTCGTTCTCGTGTCCGGTCAACGGAGTGCTCAGGCTTCCTCCTTTGGCGATGCAGTCATCATTGGCTGCGTGGAAAGTCTTCCTCACTGGATCAGCCAAGAAACATTTGCCAAGGATCTTGATGCCTCTCAAGCAGACTGAGAGAAGAAACAAGAGATCAGTCCATCAGGTGTTAATGTTCATCAACAAGTACTTC
The DNA here is from genome assembly GCA_900303265.1 of Brotula barbata. Taxonomy (NCBI): domain Eukaryota; kingdom Metazoa; phylum Chordata; class Actinopteri; order Ophidiiformes; family Ophidiidae; genus Brotula; species Brotula barbata. Next base: position 139,640 of record OMNV01020967.1, on the reverse strand, counting down.
AAATCTATACCAAACCTTGACTTCTCCCAGGATTTTGCAGGTCATGCAAGAATCAGTTAAAACATATTTTTTCATTTGTTCGTTTTCTATTTCTGATTTCTTTTTGAGTTTGACAATAATATCTAAATAACATTTCCATACTCCATCCCTCTGTGAGAGTGGGTTGAAGAGTAAGCACAGGCCTAGACTGGAGACGGAAAAGGACACAAGGCGGTCCCTGTCCTCCACTGGACTGACAAGAGGAGACCAACTCACCCAGGAATCTGACTAATACTAGGTAAAAAAAAACAACCCTAATCTCAGCCCGTCCCCATGTCAGAGGTTGTTTCTGAGTCAGGATGGATGTCTGTGTGTGTGTTGCACAATATTCCGTTGTGGAAAAAAAAACAGCAATGTTTATGCTCCTGTAGTCCAGAGTAATGCAGTATGTGGTATTCTTAAAGGTACCATACCTGTCTGTAAAGCTTGCTTCTCTTTCAGCAAATTCAGCTCCTCCACTATGTTATTGATTTGTTTCTTCAGCTCCTCAATGGCAGCACTGTTTGCAGATTCTGCTGAACACGCAGAAAAAAAGCAAGAATGCACTGTTTATTCAGAAGAAGAAGAAGAAGGAGAAGGAACCAGCAGAGAATGAAGCCTGACGGCCAGATGTTCGTCATTGTTAGGTTGTGAAAGGTATTGCGAGATTTCTCAGGCGAAGGGAGTGTTTACGTTTCAAGTCAAAGTTTAAGTCAAGTCAAAGTCAAGTCCTACCTTTCTTGCCGTTTCTTTTCTTGGTAGAGCTCTGCTGCTGTGTGCTGTGAGCCAGCAAGAGGAGGAAAAACACCAGGCAGACGCTTTTACGAGCCATTGTAGAGAGAGAAATCATTTGAAATCCACAGCAAAAGGAAATGTTGTGGTGGAGCAGCGCTGAACCAAAAAAAGCTCCTTCAGGCTCCGAGGGCTGGCCCAAGTCTGAGTGTTTGTGATTTACACGCCTGGAGAGTCCAGCGAGGAAAACTTATCTCAGAGAACAAATGTTTTACAGATGTTTGACGGCCATCTGTGTTGCTTTTGAAATGGATGGCGAGCAGGATTGTGTGTTGTTTAACAGGGTTGAGACAAGACTGCCTGTGTGTGTGTGTGTGTGTGTGTGTGTGTGTGTGTGTGTGTGTGTGTGTGTGTGAGTAGTAAACTTTAGTTAGACAATCCTTCAATCCTCACAGTATTTTATTCATTTGTATATTTTTATCAGTTTTGGGCAAGAATTTTGCTCCATGAAATGAACATCCATCCAACTATTCATCCATCCATCCAACTATTCATCCATCCATCCATCCAACTATTCATCCATCCATCCATCCAACCTTCATCCAACTATTCATCCATCCATCGAACTATCCATCCATCCATCCCTCATCCATCCAACCATCAATTGATCCATCATCCATCCACCCACCCATTCATTCATTCATCCATCCATCATCCAACATTCAACCAAACATCCACCCACCCACCTAACCGCCCATCCATTCAACCATTCATCCATCCTTCCATCCCTTCATACACCCATTCATCCATCCATCTTCCCTCCTTACTTGCTACTTGAGCTGTGGATGCCATCTTTTGTTCTCCACTTTTGTTTTACGTGGAGGCTGCCACAGAACAGAAGTTGGATGTTCCGGTGTTTTGTTTTTTTGGGGGGGGGGTCCTCCCACATTGATAACATCTGGTTCTCCTCAGTGTTGGAGGAGGTGTAGTTGCCACGTGCCAGAG
>OMNV01020967.1:108749-137865 GCA_900303265.1 Brotula barbata | reverse complement strand
CTTACACAATGACCCAAAATTTACTTTTCATATGCTCAGTGGGAACGGCCTCAGCCAAAACTAACAGTCCAAACCCTGTGGTGTTTGCAGCTGAACCCACAACACACTCTGAGGTCTGTCTGTCTTAGGTCACATCCAAGCCAATACACAGATTTTACACATTAATTTCAGTTTATTGGTCGAGGAAAAAAACGTATAAAAGTGGTCTTGGTTTTACACGAGCTGTGCAGTCAGGGGAACAAACCTCGATGACATCACAGGGTTCATGTTGTTTACACACTATACACTATACTACAGAACTACAGGTGAAGATCAGTGGGAACATTTAAGTGCAAGGAGCCTTTTTTTTAAAGTAAATAAACTGCATACATTATCATCCCATGACCAATAAACTGAACTTTATATGCCAAATGGGTGAGGTCCCACTTAAAAATGATGTAATTATTTCATTTCTACACACGACTCCATTCTGCACGTCTTCTCCTACTCAAGAGTCACCATTCACCCCTACGGGCAATATATAGTGTTCAAATTCACCTATCCTGCGTGCCTTTGGAGCTAGGAAATGAAATTGGAGCGAGGCAGCGCAAACCAAAAACCCGTCAACTTGAAAAATACATTTTGCGACGTTATTAAATAAACAGCAAAGCCTGTGGTTTTACTCTAAATGTATTTGAGACAAAACATTTACAAAATAAATTAATAACGAAGCAGGTAAGTCCACCAGTTATACCACATTCATTGAAAATACAGTCGGTCAGTTTTACAAAGTATAAAAGTTCAGGCAAAGTCAAAGGCAGCTTGACTCTGAGTATGCGGAAACACACACAGCATAACAATGCCCGTTCATGGAGTACTCGGTAGGCACGGAAATACTCAAGAGTCTCTGATTCAGAGATCAATACAGACAGTGTACGGGTCACAATTCATGTCAAATTCACTCAAATGCATAGTTAACTAGTTAGTTAATGAGTTAGTAGTGTCAGTGCGTTCATTCTAAGATACATTAGCGTGGCCTTCATCATCTCCTCTCGGTGAAATATGAACGATGCATGCAGTATGATGTCCTGCAAAATCAAATAGAACAGAAAAAAAACAACTGTCTGCGCCTGCTGGGGGGTTGAAATATTCAAAATACTTTTGTTTTACAGATTTCAAGCACTTTTTATAACAGTTTTATAATCTATGGAGCCCCGAAAGGCACATATGCAAAAAAGAAAAAGTTGTTTTTTTCATGTGAACCTTTTTTTGTCTTTTTTGCAAACCAGCACCAGCTCATGGCTGCTTCACTCGCATTGCTACGCATGAGCGGAGGGCAAACAAGTCGCTGCACACACGGCAGATGAACGATTAAGTGACATCATTGGATGAATGTTCCCGTGAGTTAGTGCTGTTGTGTTTTTGTCAGGAAATCTGTTGTCAGGTCAGAAATTTCGCCGCCAAAACGAAGTGCTACAACAGGCGAACTGAAGGCATCTGTGGTGCATACACGCAGCAGAGACAAATTCAGGTTAAAAAAAAAAAAAAAAGAGAAAAAAATCCTAATGAAAATGCATTTCTAAGTGATTTCATTTCAAGCCCAAATCTTTTTTCACGTTTTCTTCCTTCTTTCTTTCTTTTTTGGGGTGCGGGTTTCTAAACTTTTAAAAAACTTGTTTGCATATGTCCATTTAGGGGTTTCATCATTCTCATTTCTATGACAGCATGCTAGGGCCACGATACGTTAGAAAAAAAAAAAGAAAAAAAATCCGAAGCCAAATTCTTTGAGATTATAAAGCGGTAAATTGTACGCACAAACTCAGGAAAATTAAAAAAATTGGACATTCTCTGAGATTATCAACAACTCACAAATTTGCCACAAAAACTCGCAAATTTGCGAGCTGTGAGAAACATAACTTAATATCATTCACACGCACACAAACTGAAATTAGGCGCATGCTACTAAAAGCTTCCACACACATTCGCACATTCACGCGGGTACAAGGTTTGTTACTTGTGTGTGCTTTCAGTGTTGTATGTTTTCCCTGTTTGTTTTTCCCAAGTTTGCGACTTTATAGTCTGGGGGCATTGTGGTTTAGGGGGAGTCAGGGGGTAAGGTGATGGCCTAGTGCTGGAAGGGTCACCGGTTAGATCCCCTGCTCCTCCACGTCGAAGGTCCCTGAGCAAGACCCTAACCATAAATTGCTCCCGACGAACAAGTGGGCCTCTGGTGTAATGTGGTTACCTCTCTGCTGTCGGTGTGTGAATGAGTGTGTGAATGGTTGAATGTGAGGCAAACATTGTAAAGAAATGCAGACCATTTACCACTATATTCTCAAATTTGGGCTCGGAATTCTTCTTTTTTTTTTTTACCTACGATGGTCCTAAAACGCCGTTGTCCCAAACGTGCAATAGTCATTATTCATGTAAACCATCAGCCTAAGTTAACCTGTGCACTTTTGTCAATGCTCCGTGGCAAACAAATCCAACCATCGGGGCTCAACGTTTCCCCCACAGCGCACTTCCTACGTCTTTTTTTTTTTAACGATTTCTCACTGCAGGATGCTCTTTCACAGTGTAAGACAATCCGAAGCGTTGAGAGAAAAAGCTTCAAAATGCAACAGAATACTAGAAAACCATGCTCAACACTAAATAAATAGAACAAATCGAAGAATGGAACACCACCAAGAAGACACAACATCATCATCATCATCATCATCATCATGAGGTAAAAACATGCGCGGCAATTTAAGTGTGCTTCATGTTTGCAACAAATACGATGAGTCCTCTTCTTCTTGGTTGCTGTAAACGATCTCAAGCTTCCCCAGAGAGTAGCGCATCATTCCTCTGGTCTACGTGGGACAAAGCACTGTAACATGAGCAGAGGTGAGGATTCAGCACCAGGTAATGTCAGTAAAATTAGAAAGTATGGGAGACATATATAGACGTAAAAACACAGTGAACCAAACTTATATCAAAGGAGTGTGGGTGTGGGTTATTTAAGGGATGAAGAAGGAGAACCAGAGAGAGAATTAAGTCTAAGCAGGGACAAATGTAGAATGTTCATAATTGATATCATCGTGAGGAGGTCATCAGCTTTAAACGGTCATTATCCTTAAACGGCAGGCTGAGTGCAGTGAGTCACTGTCACAAAGTGCTGCCTCACAAACAGGAGGATCAAAACAGCCACCCAGAGGATGAGGAGGGGGGGAGGAGGAGGAAGGTCAGGGCGAGACTGCGCTACACTTCGATGGTGGAGGGGGGAGGGGCGCTCTCCCAAAGTGAGAGACCACACACCAACATTACAAACCTCTCAGTGCAGCGCTCACACCAGAGCTAACCGATGCGAGGCAGCGACGGGTTAGAAACACGAGACGCCCAGAGAGAGAGAGAAGGAGAGAATGAAAACAAGAGAGGAAGACGTGAAGGTCTGTGCTGTGTAAGACGACCCTGGATAAGATCTACAGAAAAGTGGGGGCGCAACTTTTTTACAAGCACGCTCCTTAAATGTGGGATGAATAAATACGACTAATAACAGGGTTTGGTTCTGGTCATTTTATTCAAACTTTTGACTTTTTTGTCAGATTTCAAAATCTCTCACTCTCTAAAACAGCAAATTTGGAATTAGGAGGTTCACATCTTAAACTCTGAGGGATCCACGAATGAGTCCATCTTTAAAAATTGTATTTTCTATATATATTTTACAGTTAAAAGTCAAAATATGACCAAAAAAACCCTGAAAAACTGGAATATACAGGGAGGCATTCTGAGGAAATGTGTATTGGAGGAAATTTTTTTTAAATTAAAAACAAGTTACTTTGATGGATTTTTTAATACCTTTTCTATGTGATATGCACAATTATTAATGGGTTGCTAATTTGAAAAGGTCCATTAAATTTGTTCAACTTCCTTTAAAAAATCTGAAGTGTACTCTAATGTAATTTCCACTTCATTTACAAATGTTTATGAAGTTGAAAAATGCAAAATCGACGACGATTCAAATGTTGTTAAAGTCGATCAATGCAGCAAAGTAACAAAGCATCCTAAGAGAACGGTTTACCTTTAAGAATGTAGTCTGTTAGAAGGCCCGGCACCTTGTCACTGTCATCTCTCATCGCATGAAGAACTAAAAGGCAGCACAAAAAGACGAGTGAACGGATGAATGGATAAGTAGAGGAGTGGATGGGCAAATGACTGGCTGAGTGGATGAGTGAATAATTGGCTAAATAGATGAGTGGATGAATGGATGAGTGAATGAGTGAATAAGTCGATGAATGTATGAGTGGATGAATGTATGAGTGGGTGAGTGAATAAGTGGATGAATGGATGAGTGCGAGAGTGAATGAGTGGATGAATGGCGGGGTGAAGGAGTGGCTGAATGGATGAGTGGAAGGGTAAATGAGTGGATGAATGGATGAGTGAATGAGTGCATGGGTGAAGGAGTGGCTGAGTGAATGAGTGGATGAATGGATGAGTGGATGAGTGGATACATGGATGAGTGGAGGAGTGAATGAGTGGAGGAGTAGATGAATGGATGAGTGGAGGCATGGATAAGTGGATGAATGATGAGTGAATGATTGGATGAATGGATGAGTGGATGAGTCAATGAGTGGATGAATAGATGAGTGGATAAGTGGATGAGTGGAGGCGTGGATAAGTGGATGAATGATGAGTGGAGGACTGGTTGAGAGGACGAGTGGCTGAGTGGATGAATAGATGAGTGGAGGAGTGGATGAGTGTGTGACGCTGACTCACTCTTGAGCATGAAACCTACTTTTGGTCAGGATCTGTAGGTCGTCAATGGAGGGCGGGTGACCTTTCTTCTCATACGGGATGACTGTGGTCAAATACTGGAAGACAGAGGAGGAATGACATCATTGAGAGGAGATGAGGTGGAAGGTCGTTGCTGGCGTTCAGTAGAGGAATCAGAGAGGTAAAGTTGGTCTGAAATAGGAAGTAACCTGTTTTTCGCTGCACCCACTGCCAAAAGTTTGCCGAAAGCCATTTTGAATGACAGTGGAGAGCCCCTCCATGCTGAAACGCTGAGGAAGACGGAGGAAAAGGAGGGAAAGACGAGGAGAAGGAGAAGAAGAAGAAGAGAGGTGTACAAAGATGAGGAGACGTGCAGGAACATATGTAAGATACTGACACAAAACAAAAAGTGTAAGAAACAAGATTAAAAAGGGAGAAATAGATGATTTGTCGAGAAATCAATAATCACATGGTGAGATTAAAGCAATACACCAACAAAAAGTTCTGATTTTCAGGCACTGATGTCGTGTTTTGTTGGCTGGAGCATTTAAGAGATATTAGGCACCGATTGGTCAGCAGGCCTTCGAATGAACCGCCATGTTTCTGTCACTTCAACAGCCCAAAAACAGAGGATAGGACATCACAATAAAAGCTGCGAGATTTCCAAATGGAACCGTGTGAGCCTTGTAAGTGTATCACCGCCATGTTCGCTCAGCTACTGGCACCAAGAAGTTACAACAGGGTAGTAATCCACGAACAAAGACGTTTGAGGGTTGAATGTGAAAGAAAAACTCTTTTCTGGGTCAATGGTGAACGTATTTGTATCTAATGTGTAACTTCATGTCCAGTGTCTTTTCCTCGTGTTCTACGGATCGTCTTCCATGGCAGAGAATCCCCTCCAGTATGCTACAACTCACAAAAAACAACATCAGCGACCTTGTTTGTTGAAATGACTCATCGTCACCAGAATATCAACAGCTACAGTGTAACACCGAACTACAGTACTGACTGATCCGAACGTCCTCTCTGCTCGGCCGTTCGAGGCCCCGGCTCCGGCCTTGAGCTTCTTCCTCCTCCTCAGCAGCTCCCTGTGCTCCTTCTGCCGGTTTTGCACGTCGATGAGCGCAGAGATGAAACTGTTCTTCACCTCTTTCTCAAAGTCCAGCTCATCTCTGAGAGCCAGATGATGCACCAGGTCCTCAGACAGCCTCCTGATGGCCGCCTCGGTCTCCTCCAGACGCTCGCTCAGCTCCGCCACACTCATGGCCCTCACCCCTGAACACACAGAAAACACACAATTATACATGTGTATGTGTATGTACGTACCTAAAATGGCAGGTATGTGAGAGGCTTCACTGTTGCGCAATTAGGTTGCATTGTGTAATACATGTGTGAACCTGTGTGTGTGTGTGTGTGTGTACGAAACTATTTTTCCCATTTTTTCTCTCACAAATTTGCACTTTTCTTCTCACAAATTTGTCACTTCATTATCTCACAGAACATCCAAGTTTGTTTTTTTATCACAAATTTGGAACTTTTTTCTCACATTTGTCACTCCATTTTTTTTTTTTACGCATAGTGATCCTCAATAATAATTCTGTATTTATTTTCTTTTTTAGCTGTATTCTAATTTCATATTTATGTATCTTCATCAGTGTGCTGAATGAGCACTGAGAGCTGCTGTCAACCGAAACAATTCCTTGTGTGTGGGAACATATTTGATCAAATAAATCTAACTGTTTATGATACGTGCATTAGCTGTGTAATAACCGAATAAGAGATCACACTCAAACAACTGAACATCAAGAGAAAAGTCGAAGCTATAAATAGACTTATTTTGTGATTGATAAGTTCCAAGCTTTGTTTACAGAGATTTTGCTGACATCAGCAGTTTTTTCCAGATGATACCTTGTGACCATGATGAACCTGCTAAAAGCGCCAATCATTGGATACTCACTGTCCTCGTAGCTGGAGCTGCTGGTGGAGCGCTGGACGTCCAGAGACAGCATGGAGAGGTCAGAATGAGACGGATTATGTTCTGTATCTGGAGAGTCCTGCATCATCTCCTCTATCTCCTCGATGACCTAAACACACACCGCAGATACAGAACATTCCAAACATGTCAGGTTGAATCATTCGTTGACCATCTGTTGACGCTGAAGCGCAGTTTACCTGTTCCGCCGTGAAAAGTGGCTCCTCTGCCAGGCACGGCACGATGATGGAGTGCATGTCCAGCTGCTCCCTCAGCTCCTCCTCATCTGACAGCTCTGCTATCACATCACTGTCTCTCTAAGAAGAACAGAACAGCGGGCCAAGAAGTTTAATCAAAACACTCAACAGTGGATGAGGGGTTAAATGGGAAATAGGACAGAAGGATGAAGAAGGGGCGGAGTCACGTACGGGTTGCTCCTCCAGGTTGAGCAGGGGGAATTGGAGGGCGCGAGATCGAGACGTTTCCCAATCCACAGGCATCACGCATCCCAGGTTTTCTGTTAGAGCGTTCCAGATTCTGTGCGAAAAGAAGAAACGACAAATTATGCTTCAATTACGCTGATTATTAATCGACTTATTGATATTTGTAGACCATCATCATCAACTTAAGAGACGATCACGAGATAACCAGAGGCATACAGCAAAATCTACACCGCCATAATGTACATTTTTACCATCTAAGAATTTAAATACAAGGGCAAAAGTTTTTCGCTAAATTTTGTTACATTTGTAACCCATGAATAATTGAGTATACCGCCTAGAAAATGCATTAAAATCTTTTTTAGATTACTGAGTTAAAAATACATTCTAGTAATTCTGACTTTTTAACCTGTTACTAAGATGTATGGTTGTGACTCTCTGTACTGTTCTAATTAATGCTTCACAAGCATACACTCATTACAGAATCATGAAAATCAGCTGCAATGAAGATATTTTTACCATTAAATGTCGAGATATGGCATTTTAATTTTCCTGTAAAATCCTCTTGATCACAGATGATTTACCCAGAATGCATCCTGACACTTTTGGTGTCTTTGCAAACAAGACTTTTCCGTAGAATTCAAAATAAAATCCAGTGTTTACGGAGATGGAGTCATGAATGGAGGAGTGTTTCGGTCTTGGTGGAGGTATGTGCTGTCTGTACGTCATCTCATTCATTATTGTTGTCACATTTATGGAGTAAACATCCAAATATTTGGACGTTTTGCTGTATGTTAGTGTGTTTTGTTTTAGTATGAATCTGTCAGTGTGATACAGAGGATCTTTGTCTTTGTCCCTACGTCAACACGTTAATCTGCTTTAGGCTCCCAGGACATCGAGTCTTTCTGTCCTCGGGAAACTCGACACTCACTCGTCTTTCTCCAACAGCGTCTCCTTGGAGATCACGGTCACCGGACCGGCGCTGTCCTTCTCGGCTGCGTAATCTCCGAAACAAACGTATAGTTTCTCTTCGAATTCGTTCGCCAGCTCCTCCGCGCACTGCCCGGCCCCAGGCTCACCGCCGCCGCTGCCGCCGTCGTGCAGCTCGGGGAGATCGCCCGCTGCTCCCCCCGTTCGTACACGGGTTTTCAGAGGGACAAAGTGTTCCGAAACCATGATAAATTCACTCAAATCGGCGCCACAGTCTTCGAGTGAAGTCGCCATAGCCCGGAGCGACCTCTCAGCTCCGGGTTGGTGCGAGGTGTGTTGGCGGTCAGGCAGGCCGCAGCATCCTCTGCGTCCACCCGCTCATTGCCGCTGCACGGACCGATATGGCTGCTCCGCTCCGGCACCGTGACGCCTCGACAAGCTGAGTGCGCACTTAATCTGATCTTTACGGTAATGGCATTGACACTGGGTTGTTGGAGACAAATAAATGCATTCATAATTTATGTTCAGAAGTACTTATTTTATATTTTTGTTATACTTTTATTAATAATTCTTTTAAAAAATGTTATCTATAATTTTAAATATTTTAAAAAAATAATATTTTTCAATCAATAAAAACATCTGCCTGGACACAATAAAACTGTTAAAATATGTATCTATACATCTAATCTCGTTTGAAAACTTTGTTGAGACTTAATTTACAGTCAATAGGCATCTTACAGACCAAATATTTAATCTGTGTGGCTAAGTCCTGTACTGTTTTATAAAACTATTACCGATGCACATTTTAATGAAGAAACTGGATTTAAATAAATATTTAATAATAAAAGTCCTAACTATATTTATTTGCACTCCAGGTGAATGTGTTAGAAGTTATACCAAACACATACAGAATAAAGAGGATTTCAAGGTACTTTAAAATGCCTTATATTAAAATATAAGGGGATATTAGAATGGACTGTAAGAATCTTAAAAATCACGAGATTCCACAAATCAATGGACCCACTCCTCACCTACCTACCTACTCACAATAAATGGATTCCTGAGATATTGCACTGCATCGCACTGGAGAAGATCAGGTTCTCTCTGAAAGGTTCGTTGGATTCCTTTTACAATATATGGCAATCTTTCATAGTTCATATTGATTCCCTACCTAATGATGTAGAAACTGATAACCAGCTGGGTGTTGACCCCCTTTTCTTTTCTATTTTTCCTTGTCTATTTCAATGTTTAAATAATCTGTGTGTGTGAATGAGGGATGTCTTGCGGTGGCTGGGAAAAATGTTGGAGGGGATGGGAGTAGATTGGGGATTACTGTCACAGAACACTATAATTGACGGTCCACTGTTCCTTCCTTGGATTGCAACGCAGTTAATTTCTGTGCAAGAACCAATAAAAAGATTTTGGATTAAAAAAAAAGCCTCATAGCTGTTCTACATGGTATAATCAGCTCTTAATCTAAACTCTTTTTAAGATTAAACCATTTCAAAAACGTCAGAATTTCATCAGCAGGGAGAATGAGAAACAGCGCCTCTGTGTGGACAAAAACGGAAACTGTCTGCCAGCCTATCACGTGTTCAAATTGGGTTACCAACGACAACAGGCCGCAAACAGACGGCAGCAGAAGTTCAATTTTCACATGAACACATCAAACAAAGACGAGCAGGAGGAATTAAAGAGAGAAGAGGAGAAAATGCCGCTGAGAGTGGAAAAAGGGGTGCTACGTCGACTTAACGTGTGTTTGTCTTGAATAAAAAAACACCAAACAAGCAGAAAAAGCTCACCAGGTAAGAGATATCTTTTAATGGAAACCCATGCAAAGGCCGAGCTGGATTCGGCCCCGCGACCTCCTTGTTGTATGCCTCTACACAGCGATAAGCAAGAGTTGTTGTTATTGTTTATGCCGTAACTCTGCCAAAGTGACGTCACTGGACATCGCTGAAAGTATTGCCCGGCAGCGGCGTTGACACAGACTAATGTGCGCTTCCTGGGCCAAATATTATTCGGAGTCTCTCCTCTCCTGGCAGAATGAGCTCACCGCTGTCCATGCTGAAGAAAACCAAACGCGTCCCGCTGCAGGGGGCGGGGAAACAGCCAAGGTGAGTTATTTACCGGGAAATGTGTGTCCTAAAATGAAGGCTGCATCATGGGCCTGACATTACGCGTTGTGTTTGGAATGCAGGGACAGGGAGAGGGTTCCATTCAGGAGGGATCTGTTATCAGGTTTGCTGCCTCAGCACAACAACACACACTCATAGTGATGATCAAACATGATGACCTCTGATGCCTTGTATGACCTGCTGAGCTTCCTTCGTGTGCTTTTAGAATTTAAGGAGACATTGCAGACTGATGATCAGACTCTGCTGACCGATGATCCCCCTCAGACTCAGCGAAGTAGGCCCCATGCTTCCAGCTCCAAAGCAGCACCAAATAAAGGTACAGATGATATGTCAAGTCCGTGTTTTTTTCTAGAATAGACCTTTCGTGTATACTGTATACGTTGCTTCGTCTAATCTGTCAAGTCAAGTTTATTTGTGGAGCCTGGTATCCTGCACAATGTCTCAAAGGGTTGACGGGCCCACACAGCAACACATCAGCAGTCCGAGTTCTCGAAGATGACTAGAACGACTTGAAAAACCGCAACGCATACAGGAGAAAATGGAAGAAACATACAGAGGAGGATTGCAGCCAGTTAAAAAGAGATAGAGAAAGCATGCGGACTTTCATCTCAGAAATTTGAGGAAGAAAGTCAACTCTTTAAAAGAAAAAAAAAAATCTAATTGAGAGGAAAAAGGGCAGAATTCTAATTTTGTTCTCTTAAGAATTTAGTTTTTTTTTTGTATTTTCTGACTTTTTTTAGTTCTGCCCTTTTTGATCAGATTTTTTTTAAATTGGTCCCAACAGGAATGGGAAATAAACAAATGAAGAAACAGAGTTGTTATCAGCTACTGGATGACTTTAATTTCCATCGGAATTAATAAAGTATCTATCTATCTATTTTATATAATTTATGATATCAATGACATAGGACGATCTGAATGACTCTGCGTGTGTGTGTGTGTGTGTCTGCGCTGTGTGAATGTCCAGGTGCTCCACCGAGTGACATGGAGCTCATGGCTGTCATGATGCAGCGTCTCACCCAGCTGGAGTCCAAAGTGAAGAGCCAAACGCAGGAGATCGAACTCAAGGTGTGCAACCTCCTCCACCAATCATGAACACCACAAACTCTTGTCTGTGAAGTGAATCCCTCATGTTTTCCTCCTTCCTCTGAAGGACATCAAGATTTCTGTGTTGGAGGAGAAAATACGGCTCATGACAAATTCAGGTAACGTGATATGAAACGTAAGGAGGGTTGAGTTCTAGGAATTGGATCAAATTTCATATCAGTGTTGATGTCCTGTGTGTGTGTGTGTGTTTAGAGAACCAACGTGATCAGGCAGATCGGGATCGAGATGAACTTGTGAGGAAATGTTTTAAACTGCAAACGCAAATATATGAAATGGAGGTAAGGGGATTGAATTTTTAAAAATCCTGCCTTTGTTTATCCCGGGAATAGACTACACTGATACTCTGCTGTTTTGTCCTTGGCAGTGCTTTCTGAGTGATTATGGCCTCATCTGGGTGGGAGATGGAGAGAGCTGTGACCGAGCCCGCCAGCCAGACGGAGCTGAGAGCACGCAGAGCGGCAGGATGCAGAGACGTCACCGCAACCGAGGTACCGTCATCTGCCGACATCTTAAAGGTGCGGCTCTACGGGAGAGGATTAGGGCCAACTACATCTACAAAAACAATCTGAGAAAAAAACATCATCCTGAGGAAAAAGTCAGAATTCTGAGTGGGAAAAAAATTCTTTCACAGAATTCTGAGATTCAAGTCAGAACTGGGACTTTAAATTCAGAACTCTTGAGAAATAGATTGAGATCTAGAGGTCTTACCAAATATTATAATATCTATAATGTATTTTTTTTCTTTTTATTTTGTACTTTTTTTTCTGAGAGTCACAATTTCAGTTTTTTTTGTCAGAATTTTTTTTTCCAGAGTACTTTTTTTTGCCTCGCCCTAACCCTCCTCCACATGGCTGAATATTTCTGCCTTTCTTGTGGTTTCTTGCTATAACAGGAAAAATACTTTTCACATTCTAACAATATACTATCATGTGAGTGAGCATGATACACCCAAAGATTACGCTGGGTCAGATCATCAGGGATGCACCATGTTTCAGGCCTTTCGGTGTCAGACCCCACTGCCCAATGATGCGGCTGATCAGAGCCGATGATTCAGGTGTTGCCAGTTGTGGTACAACTGGCAAAACCTGCACTCAGCCCACCAACATCAGCATGGCTCTAAATATCGTTTCCACTCTGTGCTACTGTGTCAGTAATAGGAGAAAATAACAATCTCATCCTAAGCACGGAATAGATAATAAAATCCTGTATCGTCAGGCACCAAATATTTACGTTCGTCTTGCTATCACATAACTTTTTGCATCATATATAACAACACATCATCTTATAACAAGTTTCTTGTTTTAACAAGATACATATTGTGCAAGTTTCTAAATGTAATAACAGGAAAATTAGATTTGCTATACTGAATGTTGCTAAAATGTACAATATAATAATTTGCTGTGTAAAACCATAAACGTGACGCAATAAAGTTTTCTCATCATAACAAGAAACTGAGCAGAATTTAAAATCATACATACTCTACGCCGCTCGCTTTACTCTGCAGGCAGATTCCACATGGATTTTGATCTGGTGCTGCAGAACGTCAGGGAGCTGAACATCCTTGCTGGGGACGGAGAGTCTTTTATAAAAGCAACAGCCACGGGCGCACACTTGGCCCAAAAGGAGCCCATTCAGCTCAGGCTCTACAGTAACGGCATTGTTATGTTTGATGGGCCCTTTCGTTCTTATCAGGAGCACAGCACTCAGGTGAGCTCACGAAAACAGCACAAGGAATCGGGCTGTTTTGGATTTTTGATGACTCACGTGGTCATTCTCGTGATTTTTCACAGCAATGCATGCAGGATCTGATGGACGGGTATTTTCCATCTGAGCTCCAACCAAAATTTCCAGATGGTGTGCCCTTTAAGGTGTGTATCCTGTGTGTGCGTGTGTAGCTGTTAATGTGAAATGAGATACTTGCTTATTAACATTTTTCACGCCTTTGTAGGTTCATGACAAGCGGGATGAAGAATTTATTGTGAAGCAAAGTTGGGTTAAGTTTCCTGGTCGGGGCCAGGATGTTCTTGGTACATCATCGATTGCCGTCGTCTCTGAAATAAGTGGTTTGTCCTGCAAACTTCAGCATTCCTCATGAAATCTTCATTGAAAGTCCTTGAAGTACCCGATCCATACAGCCGCTCTGACCTCTCTTGTTTCACAGGCAGAAAGTTGAGCATGGATCAGTTCCTGAATCGATTACCAAAGGTGGTAGTGAAGGCTGGTCGACTGGTTGACATCAGAGGGTCTGTGAAGGAAATCCTGCAGGTGACCAGCAGCCAGACATGAAGCCACTTAAACACACAAAGGTTTTCACACATCAAAAACTAATCTAATCAATGCTGTCTATAGGATTCATGTGCCCAGACCAACAACTCAGTGATCATCATAGACACACCAGCACTACAGGCAATGAAAGAAGGGTATGCAACACATCAATATAATCATTCATACCTCAGCACTTCCAAATCTGTGCTTCTAAGCCAGAAAATGTCAGATTGTCCTCTCCAGATGGGGACTGAGGTCTTCTTGACAATTGCGGGTGATGAGTAGGAAGAGTGATGAGACACCAGGAGGGAGCTCAGATTAGAACCGCAGCTCCTTTACACTAGGGAACCAGCTGAGGTGGTTCAGGCATCTAATCAGGATGCCTTTTGGGCAAATCCTTAGGGAGGTTTCCCAGGCACATCCAGCTGGGAGGAAACCATGACGCCGACCCAGAATGTACAGCAGGGGTTCTATATGACATCCGACAAGGGAATGACTACGGATCCCCCAGGAGGAGCTGGAGAACACAGTCAGGGAGAGGAAGGGAAATCTGGGCTGCTCTGCTTGGAACGGTGCTGCTCTGACCCAATTTAGGATTACAACAAAGTTTGTTATTGCTCAAATTAACAGCAGGATCAGTCAAACTCATTTTGGAGACAAGGATTGTTCCAAACTGCATTTTTACAAGTTTTGAACCTTACTTATTTATAAACTTAAAACCTGTGCTGAACTCAAATCTGCCACTTATTCAGGCCGGACCGCTATTACACTAGTAGCACCGAGAACTGAGGTTAATGTTGGTTGCAGCTTTATGCTCAGCAGGTAGTGATGGAGGTTGTGCTTTTTGTCTGGGTGACATGAGAGACTGCACTCTCTGTGTCCATCTGTCGACTGTGAATTGTCTTGTCAGTTGCACCAGGTGTATCTCGTTAATTATTTGTGAAGCAATTTACTATTTATTACTCCAGTGTTGCGTTGTCTGGAACTGAGCTGTCGATTATTTTTTTTATAACAATGAGCTTTAGTGTCTGATTTCTCTAGTGAGACCTTCTTCGCCTTTCTTATTCAGGAAACAGATATTGGACACTGAGCAGCCTTCATCTGCCTGTGAAGTCACCTCACTCAAGCTGAGGTCTGAAGACGGGAGGGATACTTACATACTGCAAATGCGCTCGTCGGAAACAGTCGGCGACCTGCGGCAGTACCTGGACAAATACAGGTCAGAGCGGCCAAAACATCCTCACGCTAACGTCAACTTTGTCAGTTTCATTTATGAGTCACATATCAATTGTTGCTTTTGTTTCCCACACCTGCAGAGGGAGCAGTGTTCCTGCTTATGACATCATCAGCGTGCGCCCTCAGTGTTCCTATGACAACCACCAGACGCTCAGGGCTTGTGGACTCACGACTAACACCACGCTGCTGCTCCGAACAAAGCAAAACGTTACCAACTGATCCGTCCAAATAACCGCTTTAACCATGTATAACCTGGAACAGAGAATATTTTTTAAAGAAACATTTTCATGCTTACTTTAAACATTAAAAATTCAAACACATTAAACCAAAAAAAAAAAATGCAGAAAACCTTTATTTCTAAAATATGCAAATACAAACTTGAACAAAAGTATGAAAATATAAACATCTTTTCCATTTTGCAAAACATTAGAGATATTAAGGCATGCGGGGCCTGACGTTCCCAAAATCTTGTGCTACTCAGTTAAAGGTCCCATGAAATGAAACAAGGCTTTTGTGTCCCTGGGTGTTTTGTTCTATTAGCATTTAAGTCAGAGAAGAAATCTTGCATATTTCTGTTCAAATTCCCTTTTCTTAACCTCCAGTAAAGTGCCAAATAAATTTTAATGGCTTATAATTATGGCTAAAATTCCATTATACACAGTGAGGATTGATGTCGGGGTGATCCAGCCAACCCCTTTCATCACCACCTGGGATAAAATATGTCTCCTTTCCCCATCCTTATCTTTCTCCATTTGTGTGGGTGACTGAGGAGGTAAGAATACTGCCTCGGTAAACTCATATTCAGCCCCTCCTGACATTAAATAGCACACAAACACCCCGTTCCAGGCCAAAAACTTCAAAATGTGGAAGACTGTAATCTCAAAGCCACTTCATGGGAACTTTAAACATTATGGATGCCAGGTTTGCTGAAACACGAGCGAACAATAACACATTATTAATGTCAACAGATTAGGACCCAGAATGCTTTTCTCACAAACAAAGAAAATAAATATTAATACTGAAGATTAATACCGTTTGTCAGTCGAATGTTTACAGTTAAAAGTGAATTGTACTGTACACTTTGAATTTACTCATCTAAACAGGGCAGATTCTATAGAAATCGCCCTGAACAACATGTTTAAAATACCAGAAACAGAACATTGGTGACGTGGTTATGACCCAATGTTTTCTGCTACATTCAGAGAGTCAGGGAATGTATTGACTATCCTACTGGTTGATACACTGAGAAAGGTCGTATTGAAAGAGGTGGCTAAAAAACAGCCCCTGGTGGTAGGGGTCAAAAGAATGAACATTGTGGTTGCAAACGTGACATAAAGGCACCTGTTGGCATTCACTGAAAATAAGGCCTGCAGCAGCGAGAAGCACTCAAACATTCACAGAGTTGCAAATCTGCCTCGACCTGTTTCTTTGGTAATAAAACTGGAGGCCCAATGGTGTGAAGAAGCGGATTTGGTACAAAACTGTTCATTTGTCTAGTCTCATACAACACAGCAGAGTCTCTCGTTACAGTGTTCACCATTTTAAATAATGGCATGCTCGTAACATGTCCTTGTAAAAAGCAATTAAAAGACAGATTAAAACATTTTCAGTTGATTGTCAACCACATCTTGCATTATTTCCCAGGAGAGGGAAATTCACGTTTAAATAAGTTACATCTGTGGGACGTTAACACAAATATCTACTGGACTAAAAAAAAGGTATAAGACTGTTTTGGTAACTCACAGAAGCATGTCATATTAAAAAAATGCAAGCACACACACACACGCTTACACACAATTCTATGGATCAAGTATAAGAGGTAAGTTATTTTCAGTTAGCCCTTGGACTGAAATAGATGAACTCGCCAGGGGGAAGGAAGATACTGAGCTACAGGCTTCAGATTCAACTTACAGTCAGCTGGGAGGGACTGAGAACTAGAAGCCAAACCATTTGGGCTTTTCTCTGTCCCCATTTTAACAGTTATAATTCATTCCTATTTCTGACATTCAATAACCAGACACCAGTCTCATTTTAGATGGCTGAAGGTGAAATGGGGTCAGTTTTCATCCATCACTTGGGTGGGACGGTTATTGGGTAATACAGTTTTCTCCCATATCCTGAGCGTAACGATCCAATATTACGTTACGCAGCTCCTCGACATCTCGCCGAAGCTGCTGAGCTTCCACCAGCTTTTTCTGCAGGACCTCTGGACTCATCCAATCTTCCACCTGCTCCGTCATTGTTGCTGGTGCTAGAGAAGAAGAAAAAAAGACGTTCCAAACTCTTCAGACCTGCTAAAAACTTCTATCTATTTAACTACACATGCTGTGGAATGCATACGTATGTTATAATTTGGGCTTTGGGAAGAAAAACCCCTCTCCCGTCTTACCAAATCGAGCAGCACTTACATGTGAGACCAAGAAGCAAAGAGAGGTTGGGGTCTTTTCCCTGGGCTCGCTGGGTTAGAATGCTGCACAGGGAGCGCAGGTCACTGAGGCAGGAGGCCATCTCTACATGCAGTCTCTGTGTGAGGCGAGCTCCAGCTGGCTGCAGGGCAGAGGACGCCTGGTTTGAGCTCCTCTGTTCTGGGTCACTCATCTGCTCCTGCAGAGTCAGATTCTGCTCCATCAGCTCCTGGTTCTGGACCGACAGCTGAAATGTAGCAGTCCGTGTTCATGTTAGCCAATGGATCAGCCAAATTATTTCTGATAAACTAACTGATTGTTGACCTTTTGCATTTCTCTAACTGACCTCCTTCATGGCTGTGTGGAGCTGTAACATATTTTGTTCTTTAGCCAGCGCCTCTTCTCGCAGAGCCTGAGAGCTGCTCTCTTCCTGAGACATCTGTTCCTCCAAAGTCTGCAGACACAAATATATGACTCTAAATTATTCTGGATAAATCAATTGGCCTTTTCAAATTCTCTCCGCAATCCTATTAATTTGTGTGGTGACTGTCCAGATATTGACCCCAAAATATACCAGAGTTTAAGGGGTTAAACTTCCCTATATTCAACAAAAACATTTGTGTAGAGATAAATACCTGGATCTGAGAGCCAAGCTGTTCCATCATCCTGTGTTGCTTCTCGATGACCTGTATGGAAAGAG
The DNA here is from genome assembly GCA_900303265.1 of Brotula barbata. Classification (NCBI taxonomy): domain Eukaryota; kingdom Metazoa; phylum Chordata; class Actinopteri; order Ophidiiformes; family Ophidiidae; genus Brotula; species Brotula barbata. The sequence continues at coordinate 119,941 of OMNV01020967.1, read as the reverse complement.
GAAATGACTGTCAAAGCAGCAGCTTTCCGCTTCGTAGGATACAATGCAACAACACTGTGTTTTCATTCCTTAATATCACTCAATAATATCAATATGCTTTTAACACCCAAATTTTCCAATTTTCATACCCTGAACTGTTGCTTCTGAGTACTTGTTTTGCTGCCACCCTGAGAGAATCCTGTCTGAGTACTGGGAGCAGGACTAAACTGAATTTAAGACTCATTCCACGGAGGGAGCGCAGCCAAACTTTCCTGTTCATTTCCTTGTTATTTCCTACAGTTTCTGAAGAATTGCTATATTTGTATTATAATATAAAATTATGTTTTCCTTTACTTTCTTCTGCACCACAAAACTCTGTGATGTGACCTGCGGCAAGCACTACAAAGCAAACATGAAACAATGTGACTATCCTGTGATGAAGAATAACGAGTCAGACACAAAAATACTAGAAAGGTTCCAGTGTCTCAACATAGAAGATTTAACACATGATAATAGACTGTGTTAAATGTGACTATAAAAGATCACAACTTTATAGTCACATGTCTAATGTTTGAACAGATAATTGAATAATTATTTATTGACTGAAAATTAAAAACACAAGGCTATATTTGGGACTATTTGACAGTTTAAGCAAGTTTAATCTTATTTTATAAAACCAGAGTTATATTAGGTAGTGAAAGAAATTGTCAATAAGCTTAACTACGGTGAGATGTGCATTGTGCTAGTTCACATTTTCCTTGAGTTCTGGCCTTTAGAAATAAAAGTAGTTTTTGTGCACCAAGACAAGCTTTATGAAACAAATACAGAAGAGTAATGACAAACCCTTTTGAGCCTCTGCTGTTCTTCTCTCAGAATGTTATTTTCTCCTCTGAGCTTCTCAATATCCAAGCAAGGCAGTCTGGCCCCATCCTCAAGGCCCTGCTGCACCCGCTGTTGCATACTAATACAGAAAGACATATAACTTAACACATCATGCAATGTTTATACAGCACACAAAAAGAATTTGTGAAATGATAGTATATGATTGTGTGTTCATACTCTGTAATGGTGGTTAACAGATCTCTCTCCTTGCGTTTCTGCTCCTCCAGATGTCTGTCTTTTTCCAAGATTTGAGAGCGCATCTCCTCTAGTCTGACCTCCAATTCTTTTACTTGGTCTTGTAGCTGCGCTGCCCGTTGTTCAGTCTCCACAAGCTGAAGTGAAAAATAAAATGCACACACCCAGGTTAAAACTAATCATGGTTCACAAACCATTAAGATCCAGTGAGAGCAGAAGTGTTTTTAACCTGCTTGTTCTGGTTCTGGTAGTCCTCCAGGGTAGGCAGGTCAGCTAGGTAGCGCTCCAGAGTCTCAATACGCTGCTGCTTCTCTCTGTTCTGCTCTGCCTCCTTTTGACACTTCTTCTTGAGATTGTTGATGTGTTTGTCTCGACTACGGATCTGCACAAAATTACATATATGCTGTAAATGTGATGACATACTCCAAATGTGAAAAGTAAATTGCATTCAGTGAGTGAGCCAACTAGGTGAAAATGTGGCTGAATGTACCCAATCAGATGTCAGAAACACACTACATCACCTTTAACACCGAAAATGAATACATGGACTAGATAAAGTTTGCATTTGTGGTTGGAATAACTTTGGAGCAGTTTCAAATATTCCTCTATGTTAGAGAGAGCTTGGAATGTTCCCATATCTTTAATGAAGAGAGGCATGTGACAGTGCTTTGTGTAATTGTTGTGTTTTTAGGAGTAAAGAAATAACAGTTTTGTATACTAGCCAAGAAATTAATGAGTTGGAAATGAAGGATGTCAAGAGGATTTATGCAGCTTCTCATATCTATGACAAGTAAAATAAGCACAAAATAAGTACAAATCCAGCTTTTTACTTTTATCCTGCACACACTTTCAAACCATGTGGCTTCACACACATATCAATATCTAAAGTGAAACTGCTGCATGCACTGTGTGGTAGCAAATGACAGGTACACACCCGCTCTTCCTGTTTCTTCATCTCCTCTGAATGCCTCTCACAGCTCTCCTTCAAGCTGTCTGTAAGTCGGCGAGTCTCAGCCTCCACTGCCCCGAGTCTGCGCTCTGCCTCTGCTTTTTCCAGAGCAGCACAGTCGGTGCGTTCAGCAAACTGTGCCCTGAGAAACGTATTCTCCCTCTGAGCCTCCTGTCACATCACCATGAGATAGTGAAGTTAACGTGGGTTTTTGATGTCTAAACTGTTTGCAATGGTTGACTGTACAGGACACCGTTCTCATCATGTTTTGTGGAAACTTGTGCAGAGGGTTCGACCAACCTGCAGCCGTAGCATACACATATCCCCATATGAAGCTCCTCGACTCAGAAGAGCTCCGTGAACTTGCAGCTCGCTGTCCCGCAGACGCTGCTCCAGCTGTGTCATATGCTGCTTTTGCCTGCATCACAGTCAATTCCAAGCACGATCAATATGACATTGTGAAAACCTTCAAGGTGGTATGCAAAATGCAAAATGATGCTCTCACATTACCCAACATCAATTGCAATGCCATCCCAATATTATTGAAAAATTTCTGAATGTTGTCCAAGCCGTAAGTATGTTTAATTTTAAGTTTTGAAATGGCAGACCTGACTTGAGAGCTAAATAATTAAGTAACTAAGTCTACATATGACCATGTTGCAATGGACTACTGTATTAAAACATTTCTTGCACTACAAATACTAAGAATTTCATCATTACCATCAGGTCACACAATGATTTACATTAACACGCCTCCGTAGATTGTCATTTAAACATGAATAGTCATACAAATAGGCAGGTAGAGAGGAAGAAAGAGACAATAACCTTTCAATGATAAGTTCCTTCTCCTTTAGCAAACTCTCGCTGGCTTTGACCAGAGCATCCCACTTGCCAGATTCCGAGTGCAGAGATGTGGAGTACAGAGATGGGTACTGACCGACTCCAGCAGTCATTAACTTTACCAGGACACAAAAACATAAGGAGTTAGAAAGAGGTGGTAAGGGAAAAAATAAGTGTAAGTTCAGACCAGTAAATGAATGTGCAGAGAGACATGCTAGTGTGCTAGTGTACCACCTCTTATCCACCGCAGGTGCTGTCATTTTTTACACTTGTAACAGCTCATGAATTAAATAAACCTATAGGCCTAAAAAGACCGGTTATCTATAATGTAATGGTTACCACAAGGGAGAACTATAATCTAATGACTATAAACAAGCACAAATTAGGCTCCTGAGTAAAACAAGCCCCTGGGATTTGTTTAGCTTAATGCGTTCTTCCAACATAAAGTGAATGAACTGCAATGAACTGCTCACAAGCATAAAATCATTACTGTGGAACCTGCACTGATCATCCTGTTTGCTCCAAAAATTTCTGTTTAAAGGTTACGCTTACCTGCATCTGTTCAACTTGCAGACGTAAACTCTCCAGTTGCTGCTTATGTTGCTGTTGCTGCCAGCTGGACAGTTCACTGCATCTGTCCTGCAGCAGGGGCTCATAACCCTTTGTGCCTGCGTGCTCCCTCAGCAGAGCCTGTGTCTGTAGGCTGAGGGGGCTCACATAAACTCCAGAGGATCCGGCCACACCAGCCTGACTGCCTCTCTGATTACAGGGTTCAACCGTGCTAGGAACTCCAGGCCTGGCCTCTGGCAAAACCTTATAGCTATGCTCCATTCCTCCTCTGTAGGCTTCAGACACACAGTCTGAGTTCTCCTTAAGCCCAGTCTGTAATCGGACTCTGACATCAGGACATAACCCCCCCAACAAGGCTGACTGATTTAGCGTAGGTTCCACAGCAGGAGTGTCAAACCTCTGGCCTTCTTCCACACGCGTGTGATCTGTGGGAAAAAGCGAATGGTCCAGCCCATTGACAAGGCTGCGGTATCGACTCAAGCAGTCTGGTTTAGGTCCCACGGGATCTCCTCCCATGCCAGTCTGAGCATCCAAGTTGGGCGAAGATGCTGATTTTGAGAGTGATGAAGACTTTGAGCTAGAGCCACTTGGAGTTCTGGAGCCAGAGGAAGTCCTGTGAACCTCAGCAGAGGCTTGAGACTCCTCCTGGACACAGGGCTGAGGCTTAGAGGCCGGGGCTCCGGCCGTAGATGGCATGACATGTGCAGTGGGGATGGGGATCTGACTGCGGATGGGCTGGAAAGAGGGGCTACTGCTGGCACTGCAGAAATCTGAGGACCAAAAGAAAGAGGAGTAATTAGCAATTACACAGAGCTTTATTCTTTCACCGTTCAAGCAGATGAACATTGTTAAATCAGTGCTGAATATCTAGAACACGACTGCAGGCCATTTCCTCTATTTTCAGCTGGTGATGTAAAGGAGAAGCGGCAGGGTTTATGGGTGGCCTACTTTGTTGATGACGTGTCACCACTGAAAGAATTAACTGGCACTGACTGACTCATCTAAGAGCATTTTGGCAATGCTCAAAATTCAACGTTAGAAGAAAACAGTCTATTGTATGTCTATTCTGTTTGATAGAACCAGTATGTGGCTTGCTACGTCTTTGAGTTTACACGCAAGCACAAACAAAATTGTGTGAGGCTTCTACGTGTATATACAGAACAAATGTGTCAAATCTGATTCTCATGTAAACCACAGCCTTAAGAACATATCCTCAAATCACCAAGGCACTACTCCATCAAAGGTAGAAACATAATATAAATGGGCTCATTATCTTGACAAAAACACAGAACTTAACAAATGATTGAGCCTCAAGGTCTGTTACCAATGTAAAGAAAACACAATCATTGAAATTGGCTAGATGGAAGCTGCACAAGTCTGAACACAGCCAGATTGCATAACTGTAATTTTAGGAGCATTACAAACCTCAGAACACTGTTGAAGTCTGTTCACCTGGCATTCACTCGAACACAACAAACATGTTATTAGCTGGGGCATCTTTTCTACAGCTGAGCCGACGTGAGTGGAGCTGCAGAGCAAATTGAATCAACACAGTACTCCTTCCTCTGCATTTCTGGGTAGCACCAAATAAATCTCTGAAGTGCAGACTGACAACCGTGAAGCGGAGCGGTCCAAAGTTGTATTGTCCTACAGAATGTCCAAACCGCCCTGTGCTGAGCTCTGAGCAACCACACACAAATAGACATACACAGGAAAGGTTAGGGGTATTTATAGCCCACTTCTCAAGTTACAGAGTGATCTGTACGAGCCGCTTATTTAAGCACCTTGCCTCCTCCCACATTAACACACGTGTACATCCAAAGTCAAGCAGTAAAAAGTGATTGATGTTCTCTGCTCAATATGGACCAAAATCGAGGGAAAAAAAATGCTTGCAGGTAGTAGGACAAAAATGCATATGAAAGATTATTCTAGCAGCAACATAACATACCTGGAAAATATAAAGCCTCCAGGCTCAAGAAATTCCTGATCAGAGCAAGCAAGCCTAAACTGCCTCGTTCAGATTCAGAAAACATTCAACTTTCAGACAACCATGCCTTTAGACTGTATAGTATGAAACAAACCATCAACTGGCTCAAATGACAATAAAAATGTTATTTTCTCTTTTCAAACAAGAGCTACAATCCTTTGAAACCACTGAATTCCAAGTATACTGTATTGTGTACTCCACGTCACTATTGTAGCTTAAGTCTGACTGAATAGTCATGCTGCCAAGCACTGCGGTCAAAGCTGTACCATGGTCACTAGCATATTTGAATGTTGGAAACAAACAATCCAGGAATAAAAGTTGTTCATTCATTAAAACCAATATACAGACAGCTATAAAATATATGTAAAACAGACAATGCTCACAGTACAAATGTACAAAAAACTTCAAATTCCAATCAATTACATAGACTTGAAGTATCTAATTCGGAACTGGGCAGCTTTTTGTTTCCTAAAGAGACTGAATTTGTGTTGGAATATTGTCTTAAACCCCCTACAACGCGTGACGGGTGCCAAGGTTTCTAAGGTTAAAGGTTAGAAGAGTTTCAAGTTTAAGGTTTTCTTTAAGGATTATTTTTTGGCATGTCTGCTTTATTATGATGAGTTCAGTATAGAGATAGACAGGAAGGGCAAATGGCACTAGTCAGAATCAAAGCAGTGCTGCTTTACATGGTACGAGCCCTGCAAGGTGAGCCACTGGGGCACCAGTTATACGTTAGTTTGTTTTTCTATAGTGAAGGAGGTATGAATCAAACACTCCACACCTGCTCTTGAAGGTTTAGAGATTGTTTAATATGGTGGCTGCCTAACAAAACCAATAAAATTTGTTTTTAAAAATTGAGCAGTCAATTTATTAAGTGTGTGGAGTATCATCTGACTGCACAAGTATTCAGAGTGATTATAAAAACTCCAATCACCATTCAGTTGCCGTCTACATAATATCCAGTACCACTATTAACAGGACTCATGTTTGTGTTATTTGTGTATTCCCTTCGTACATTTGTACACACACCCCGCTTTTGAATCTCTATTTCTAACTTTATAAATGACGATCTCCCATTTAAAACCACGGTTATATAAAAAGCTATTTGAATGTGACACCTATGCATGGCCAGGCCACGGGTTGAGTTTCCATTTAGCTGTCCAATCCTGGTATCAACACATGCCGTACTCTCAATTAGTCAACATCCCACCACAAGCGCAGCGCAAGAGCATTGTGGCATTTTTGGCTTAGACTACAAACCTACTGTACGTCTGCAAATCTCCAGAGAACCAAAGGATCAGGAGAGTTTTGCTCACTCTTTAAATAGTATAAACACAAAAACAAACATGAACACAGTGTTCCTGGCTTGAGAGCAATATGTGTGGAGGGAGTGATGGTCCCTGTTCTCTCATAGCTTGAGCCAACTTTAACTTAATCAATATAAACCAGTAATCTAGAGATACTAGTTTGTATCTTTAACACTGCATGTGGGCAGTGGACCAACACATGAATCTGCCACTGATCTGTCACTTAACTCATATATGGCAATATGCAGAGCAAACAGTAGCACGGCCACTGACAAGACATTCCAAAACAGAGTTATGCAACACACGCTACAAATCAGGACAAGCAATAGTTATCACCTTCTGTGCTGTCAGGTGTTGAGGCACCAAGACCTGTGTCCCCAATGACTGTTGTTCCAGGCCGACGTCCAAATCTGCTCTGAAACTTCTCTGACACAGCTGGTGTCTGCCACTCCATGTCAGCAAAGCGAGCTAATAAATATTTATGAAACAGGACAGAGGGGTTTAGCATTACATACTAACCTGACACAGTTTCAGCATTTTGGCAGTAATTTGTCAACTCACCCTGTTTGGAGTCAATGTATCTGTGCGAAGTGGTCATCCCATACAACACAATGTCACCTGATTGAGAGGAGGAGGAGAGTGTGTGATGACTTATTGGAAGATGCAGTAATGATTGCAAAGCATTTCAATCTGTACATGCTGCATTTAGTTTGTGTAAACGTTTTGTATGCTATGTAAATGTGGAGGAGCGTTAACATTACATCCTTCTCAACTGCCGCTGTCAGCCTTTTGTGGACCTCAAAGACTTTATGTAATTTTATAGCATCCCACTGCAACATGAGCGTTGCACAAAGGACTTACTGTGGTAACAATGAAAAATGTGATATCTCATCCAGCCCTTATCAAATTTTCAGAGACACAGATGAGATGTTAATGAGTTCTTTCAACTAAAAAAACATAACTACATTGGTGAAAGTGCCAGTAGTCAAATTCGTCCATAATTAGATTGCATATGTGATTTGCCAATTCAATTTACATTTATTTGGCTGATGTTTGTACAACTAATTAGTAGGTTTAGCATGAACCAAAAGTACGTTCCACCTGACAAACCTTGTTTTCCTTCTTGAAGGCTAAACAGAACGGCCTGGGTATTATTTTCGAACGCATATCTTCTTTACTCCCTAGACCCGCTTTAAACAATCTCTACAGACTTTTCTAGGCAGTTGTAGCAACAAAAATAACAACAGAGCAGATGTCCTTACGTTATGTAAGATGTTGGCTTAGGTCCCTACGAGGCGTCACAAAACATTGTAGAACGATTGCTTAATAAGGGGTACACGCAGCTGGTTTATCACGAAACGTCGCTTACCCTAAACCTTACAACACTGGCAATTAGCTAAAGGAACGGTTAGCAAGAATGTATTTCTCTACACATTTTACTAGGTCAGCTAAACGCGACAACGAAACATATTTGTGTTTGTGTAATTTAAGCTGTGACAGTTCCGTTTCTATGTAGTTACCATATTCGCGGAGCAATACGTGCAGTGATGCCCTGCATCACCGTTAACAACCGTGTTCGAGCTAATCCATGTCAAATCCCTCACCGTATAACAAGCTAGCTAGCAGCTAACACGTTAACCTCCATTTAGCTAGTCAGGTTCACAATACCGTTCTTTTAAGCATTCCTGCTAACAATGGGTGTTATGGCGGCTAAGGTTAGCATGTACCGATGATGTAAGTTTTATATTACCTTTTCTTTCACATAAACATAGAATTCAGTAATAAAATCTCGGTTTCAAGCTGGTAACCGGAGCCGAATCTGTACCATCCGCTGCTGCTGTTGTTCCGCTAAGCAACTGCTTGTCCCTTGTGGCACTCACTCGTCAAAGACATAAGGTGCGCTCGTTTAAATGAACGGGGACGCCAGACAAGCGGCAATGGATCATTCCCTTATTGTTTTTAATTTCTGCGACGTGCGTTCGTTCACAGTGGTAGGAAACTGGGACAGATGTGTAATCTGAAAATTCCGTCGTTGGTTTTATCAATACGTGGCTGTTAGACTTCGGACGAGAGATGCAGACCACATCGACTATGTCAGCGACAACGTTAAACAAAACGAGCGAACCTAACGTAACAATGGCCAGACCGAACTAAAATATATTATTTCCGTGGTAAGTCAAGGGCGTTATGGTGAATTTAACCACTTAAACTTTGATATGAGCGCCAACTGTTTCATCCTTTGTTTTGAGGTATAATTTAGCTCCTGGTCTACTTTACGGCAAACAGCTCGGTGGACTTTGGATACATTTAATGCTCCTTTTCTCTTTAATTATCCATAAATGATTGTGATTGCCTCCTAAAAAAGGCATAAAAAACTTCTGATTTATAATCCTAACATCCTTAATCGTAATCTTCACTTTTATGGCATTTTTAATGTCCTGTGATTTGAAAAAAAAAAAAAGTCGCATTGAGTATCACTTTATACAGAATGCGTCATGATATATTTGGTGTCATTAGAACCTTCACCAGAATTCAAAATAAAACTTTATACAACTGTACACTTTGCTGGTGACCTCAGAGTTTAAGAGATTAAATAATTGTATAGAAACTGTCTCATGAAGATTAATTATACAGACTGTTATGATGCTGCACGAGAAAACTCCTACAGATGAGAAGGTTCACCACTTCCGCTTTGTACTTCAATTTGCTCAAACTTAACAGAACAGCTTGCAGATATAAAGAAGTGAAAATACCACAACTGCTGGCGTCAGACTCTTGCAGGAAGTTGGGCCACGCTGTAGGTTTTACTATTGTAAAACATCGTGTCTGCATATTTAAACTTACAGGCAGCAATGGGCAGTATATCTGAACATTGTATTTGAAACATTTCAAATACAAAATATATGGAATTTGCATGGTCTTGAAAGAATTCAGATGTAATTTGTATCAAAATACTTCTGGGTTTTTGTATTTTCTAATCTCTTTTTCTAATCTAATCATGCAATTTATAACGTAAGTTGATACTGCTTTGATTAAATCCATAAGCCTTTACATCTGTCAGCAAAAGGTAATTCCAGATTTTCTATGCCAGAATTCATCAAAATAATTGTGCTTTATGCACATGGCAAAATAAGGAGTTAATAGATAATAAATGCAAAAACATTTGATGCTTATGATCATAGTCTGATCGAATATTGTCATTTAGTAGGGCAGAATGAACCCTGATCTGAAATCTTAAATGTCCAGCATGTGGAGAGATCATATCTGTGCTAAGAACTAAATATAAGCAAAACAGAGGTTATGTGGGTTATGAACGGTCCAAAAGGGTGAGTATGTTTTTTGATGGTTAGAAATAATAGACTTTATAGCCTTGTGAAAAGAAGTCAGTTGATCAAAATAACAAACAAAAAACAATGTCCTTTGACAAACGAGGCACCACAAATGTTTATTTTACTCTTTACATTAATTTCCATGACTGCAGTCCATCATCAAGAGGTAAAATATGAGAGTGATAGGACATTGCATATTTATCAGAAATATTTCTTGCTGATAATATAACCTGGACAATCATCAGTCTATGCCCGGGCTGACACAAAGAGACAGACAACTCAATCACACTCCCGTTTACACGTATGGTCAAGCCAGATACTCTAATTCACCAAAGCTGCATTTCTTTGGAGCTGAGTGGAAACCTATTCAGACAGGAAAGGACTTGGATTAACTCAAACCCATGACCTTCTAACCGCCAAGCCACTGTGTTGCCCACTTGGCTAAAAATAGAAATACTAAATAAATCCTAAATTAGATGAGTTTTTTGCAGAAAAAATGCACCCATACATTAAAGTACTGTCATGTCATGTTAATTTAAGACTCGTGGAGTTCAAATCCTTTGGAAACTTGTGAATGTGGAAAATTGTTTCCACAATAAAATAGCAAACTGCATTGAAATAATGTGTAGGTGATCTGTTGTATGTAGTGTATGTGGAGATAAGAAAGGATGTTTTCAGATTATCATTAAGTGTGTATATATATATACACATAGGTATGGGTCAACAAACCCAAGTTCTTTTTTGGTCTAACTCATATTTATTAATCTGCAATGCTCCCTATGCAAGAATCAATCAATAAATAAAAAACTTGAGATAGTCATTTTTTTTCACTGGACATATGTAGCATGGGTTGAAAATTATTTGTCTACACTGCTCAAGCCAAAATGAATGAGTTTTCGTTTAACTTAAGAGAATAAATTGCTATCGTCATAGCAAAATCCATTTCGATTTTTAAGATAGCTTAATTACCAAAGAGAATTTATTTAACTTTTATTTGCAAATCCTAAAAAATAAGGCGCAACGGTAATGCTTTTATTTTGCAAACAAACCGGATGTGTTTTCCCTGTGATGGCTTGCGGAACAAAGTTGCGTGTTATTGGGAGCGACTCGTCGACACACCTGACGAGACCACGTGACCAAGCGGAGGCTGCCGA
>OMNV01020967.1:98717-108729 GCA_900303265.1 Brotula barbata | reverse complement strand
TACGGAGTCCCCGAATGGAAGGTCCTCAACCCGAGCAGACTGAAGTACATTAGTTGATATTTTTGGTAACTGTTACAATGCACGGGGAGCCCATACAAACAGTGAAGTAAAAAGGATTTTAATTAGTAGAACAAATGTGGCGGAGTTGGCTGCGTGTCGGCCACGCCATTGATGACGTAATTTTTACTAACTCGGGTACCTTGGTTAGTCACGTGGTCTCGTCAGGTTCGTCGTGATATTTGTCTGTGGGAGTGTTGTGTTCAAGTCAGGGAGGGTATTAGGTAAAATCAACAAAGTCCAACAAGAGTATGATTTCTCATGTGTATTTAATGGATATTTCTTGACAGGCGGCTCTTTAGCTCAAGGAAAGCGGTGAGGTTTTATACGCAAACGTCAATTAAAATGACGAGAATGTAGATATCACATGAAGTAGGCGTTTTGTTTAGCTAGCAAGGTAAAGCTAATACGCCAACGAGAGCTACTTGGTGAACCTGAGCTTTCTTAAAGGCCCGCTTGCATAGGTAGCTGGCGAGTCTAGCAAGCTAACGGTGCCTTAAGGATGAGCTAATTATTTGTTTTTAGGTTCTGTCAACGGATTTACCCCTGACACAGCTCAGACAGCTAACAGTACTTAGCTAATGAACTTAGTGTTGGCTGACAGGAGCCAGTGAGCACGTACACCAGCTTAGCCTTGTAGGTCTCAGCAGCACATTATAAGAATTACACGAACGCCATTGAGCCAAAACATTAAAACAAACAAACGCGTTGCTGTAAGACACCTATGCAACAATCATTTTATATTAGCTGCCTGGATGTCATGTTTTCCTTCTCACTCAAGCTTTTTTTTTTCTCCCAGAATACAGAGTAAATGTTGCCAGATATCTGACGTCTGGACCCTCCAGCTCATACCCTACTTTATTAACAGTGGTGAGAGTATGACTTCTGTCAACATCACCAGAGAAATCCTGCACAGGCAGGTCAGGGTGAGTAAACCCCTTTAACCAAGTCTTAATTTCCGATTGAGTACACATGAGCAAACTAACTATGAATAGATAAAAACCTTAAAATCTGTTGTATTAACTTTTATTGTCGTTTACAGTTATGGCATTGGTATTTATCTTAAAATAAAATAAAAATGTTTTTTTTATTCTGGATTAGTGCCCCCGAATGCATCCCATTTTAAACTTCAGGCCTTTTATTTCAATATAAAATAAAACTTAATAAAGACAGTCACCAATCTGGTAGTGGTTACCTCAGAGTTAAAGAGGTATAAGAGCTCAAGCCACACAATGTTTCCCACCCAAACACCTACACTTCCACCAAGAGATTATTTAGAATTTTTATTTTATTTAAATCTCTTTTTTCTATCTTGCCAGTGTGGCATTAGTACATGTTAGTATAACACAAAGAGATGATAGAGACGTTGTTTTCTGTCATCAGGACAAGAGCGCATCGGGCTTCCAAAGATTCTATCATGTGACAGACCCATTCATCAAGAGACTTGGACTGGAGGCAGAGTTACAGGTGTGTGTGTGTGTGTGTTCATTTGTTCTGAATATCTTAAGTTTATTGGATTTGGAGAAAACAGAAAACAAATTTCATGACCTGTTTAAAAAAAAAAGGGTTATCATCCGCACCTACAATCCTGGAGTTATTCCAGAACTCCCCCTCTTTATGCATGTAATAAATTTTATTTAATTAAGTTAACTTAATTGATTGATTTTCTAATAATGTTCGTTATTTTGAAGCACCTCAGGGCAGTTCTCTGTCCTCCCCCACTGTTATAATGTATGCATGCACCCTCGGTTTCACTTTTTGAAAAGATATTTAGGATAGGATAGAATAATGGATTTCTTTATTTCACTGACAAATAAAAAGACGTAAAATGAAAAAACAACAAATAATTTCATATAGTTGACAAAATTTTATGAAATAGGTTCTGTTTTCCAATACACAAAATGTGCATGTGCGTAACAAGAGGGGATGAAATAGATAACTCCTGTCTGTGTTATAACCTAAAACAATGTTGACACTTAATACTGCTTGTGTTAACAGGGACATACTGGCTGTGTGAACTGTTTGGAATGGAATGAACGAGGAGAGTAAGTCTTCAAAACCCCCAATTTCACTTTAAACAGAAGGACACGTGTGTCATTTGGGCTCACAAAGTGGCTTACACTTGCTCTTGTTACATTATACGCATTCATGATTTATTATGACTAATTTGTCAGCAGTATCAATTATTTTGAACCTATTCAGTTCTGATTTTAGCTGCTGTGCTATTGTTGTTTGTTACAGGAGATTTTGCCACATGTATTTTCCCTCGTGGGATTATTATTTCCTCACACTTTACTCCTTGACTGGTGAATGAAGCATCAATTGAAAGGATTCACAATCACTAAACAAGTAAAATAAAGTCCTGCCAATGGCGTCAGCCTAATGTTGATTCCCTGCACGATTCGGCTTTGCCCTCACTTTTATAGGTAATTACTGTGACATGTATAAACCAAATGTATAAATCAGGTTACATATAGCACATATAGACATAATATTTGTCACTCTATTACATTTTTGTATGTCAAGCAGTAATTAGACAATTCATTTTGTTGGTTTTATCTTTGTTATTGTCTTTGTAATTAGCATTCTGGCCTCAGGCTCAGATGATCAACATGCCATCATCTGGGATCCATTCAGACACAAGAAGCTTACAACTATGCACACAGGGCATGCAGCCAACATATTTTCTGTAAAGGTAAGAGCCTAGACAGATACTGTAGAGAGTCATCTTAAATGATCCCTGATAATAATCACCAACATAAGACAGGTATGAAATGTAATACAACTCATAAAAACAGACACTAACACAGTGCGGTGCTCATTGAAAATTGTTTGATTATGTGTAGAAAGACAGCGAGGAAGATCATATTAGATAACTGATGCCCTGTATTGTTGTAGATCTTTCTGAAATTATGCCAGTAGCAATACTGCATAAAAATAATCATATTTATATTTATTTATTTATATTTTTCATGTCTTTCCTTACTCCCTCATCTATCACATATTAATTGCAGGTATTTCACTTTTCATTGCAACTCTGCGTTTTATGGAAGCTTTTGTCCATTTGTGAATTACTTATAGATTTTTTTTCAATTATTATAGCATCTTGTCAGAGTCTGATTGTAAACAGTACAAGAAGTTGCACCTATAATTTTACGGCTTTTGACTTTTTTTGTGGATCTTCTCCGGACTTGAGTAATATCTAACTCCATTCATTCATTATCTATACGCCTATCCACGGTGACATGATATACTCTCGTGTGTTTGAATCTACCATTAAATGATTGTGCTGTTTTGTTGCAAATTTGTCTACATTGGCAACAATGGGAGCATAAGGAAACTGATTTTGTAGTTTTATTACATTAAAATATAATCAAAACAGGACTATTAATGCTTTGTGACGATTGATGATTTTATAAACAATAGATGTAAAAACATCTTAATCATAATAGAATCTGCCTTTTTTCACATACATATGGAAAGCATCAAATGAAAGGAAATTTCATTATTTGTTTTTGATGTTTTTGGCTCTTAAAACAGTTCCTCCCCCACTCTGGAGACAGAATATTGGTCACGGGTGCAGCTGACACAAAAGTCCACGTGCACGACCTGACTGTCAAGGAAACCATCCACATGTTTTCTGATCACACCAACAGAGTCAAACGCATCGCCACAGCACCAATGTGGCCCAACACTTTCTGGAGTGCTGCAGAGGATGGTATAATCAGGTCAGAATTCACAGCTCAGAAATTATTCCCATTAATATTTGGTTTCTCAAACTACCTCAAAAGACATTTTGTGCCTACTTATGATGGTTAACATGCTCCTTTTCTCTGCTCCCGTAGACAATATGACTTGAGGGAAAGCAGTAAACGTTCTGAGGTGCTGATTGATCTGACAGAGTTCTGTGGGCAGCTGGTTGAAGCCAAGTGTTTAGCTGTAAACCCACGGGACAACAACTACTTGGCAGTGGGCGCCAACGGGCCTTTTGTACGACTCTATGACATCCGGATGATTCACAACTACAGGTTTGTTGTTAATTTGAAACTTCAAATTTGATGTGCACATACATACTTTAAATTTGATGTTTTTTCCTTTTTTATCACATACAGAAAGTCTACAGCCCAGGGCCCATCAGCAGCTGTGCACACATTCTGTGACAGACAGAAGCCCATCCCAGATGGAGCTGGACAGTATTATGTGGCAGGTGCATATGTTGATGTAATGTCTTTCATGTCTCAATAATTGTGTTAATGTATAACAGTTACAGTCTATAATGATATATCCTGTTTATTCCTCATCACTCAGGCCACCTGCCAGTGAAGCTGCCTGACTATAATAACCGCTTGAGGGTGCTGGTGGCCACATACGTCACCTTTAGTCCTGATGGCACAGAGTTACTTGTCAACATGGGTGGGGAACAGGTAATTCTTCTCTAATCAAAAAGGGAATAATGAGAGGTGTTGTTGATTTTTTTTGGTCAGTTGTAACGTGTTTTCTTTGTGTCCTCTAGGTGTATTTATTTGACTTGACATTTCAGCAGAGGCCATACACCTTCTTGCTTCCAAAAAAGTGCCAGTCATCAGCAGGTAGGTCGATGCCAACAAGGAAACCACAATCTCACATGGCACATCACACTGAAGTACATTGAATGTAATGTTGGTGTTTTCTGACACGTCACAGGAGAGGCGCAAATCGCAAAGACAACCAATGGAGTATCCAATGGAATTCACTTACCAACCAGCCATATTCGATTTGTGGGAAACAAAATCTTCTCTGGGTAGTAATTGCATTAACGGCCTATCAGTAATCACATTTGGTGTTTTTCATTGTTCAGATTTATTTTACTATTTAAACTTGCACACAGTGAGGTTATTTTCAAACTATATAATTTCTGCTCTCTCTCTTTTAGTTCTACTGAGCTCCCCCCTCATTTAGAGAAGATAAAGCAACAGGCTAATGATGCATTTGCACGGCAGCAGTGGACACATGCCATCCAGCTCTATAGTTTAGGCATTCATCAGGCCAGCTGCAATGCCATGCTGTATGGGAACCGGGCGGCGGCCTACATGAAGCGTAAATGGTAGTTTGCTTTTCACACTGGACAGCAAATGTTACAACGCCACACAACTATCTCATTGTTTAATATGAAAGTAGTTATCAGTTGTTGGTATCTGTGCTTTTAGGGATGGTGATCATTATGATGCTCTCAGGGACTGTCTGAAGGCTCTGAACCTCAACCCTGGACATCTGAAAGCTCATTTTAGGTTGGCCCGGTGTCTGTTTGAGCTAAAGTATGTAGCTGAAGCTCTGGAGTGTCTGGATGATTTCAAAGGGAAATTTCCACAGCAGGCACACAGTAGTGCCTGTGATGCTTTGGATAAAGACATCAAAGCGGCTCTTTACAGCAAGTCAGAAACAGGTAAGAAAGAATTAAATATTCTTGGCTGAGATATAATAGCTCTGATTTGTACAGTGGAATTTTAAATAAAACATTTAAATGTATGTGCTACAAAACTACATTAGATGGAGCAACAGATGAACTGTTCCGTTGGCAACACTCTTTAAGTAACAACTTCTTATGTGCTAGCAGACGATAAGAAGAACAATAGCTCCATTCGGTTCCACTCGTTCAGTCGGAAGGAGTCCATCCCTGAGGATGAGCTCATTTTGAGAGAGCGGAGCTTTGACTACAAACACAGATACTGTGGTCACTGCAACACCACCACGGATATCAAAGAGGCCAACTTCTTTGGAAGGTGAGTAGATGCATTTGGATGCAACTAGGACGACGTCTTCAGCAAGAACAGCCTCTGTTTCTGTCTTTTGACCAGTCAATTATGTCAGTAAAAAAGTGGATCTGCTACTAGTACAGCATAACTTTTTTTATGAAACAATGACAATAATAATATTCAAGCTAATATTCCAGCAGCATAGACCCTATTCAAGTGGCGAGTGCTCTTTGGGATGTTACAAGGTTTTGTTTTTTATAGAGTTATGATTTCTCATCTCGTTTGCAATCTAATGCATTCAGAGATATGAGTGTTCCTGAATGGTTGCCTTTTCTCCACAGCAAAGGCCAGTACATAGTCAGTGGCTCAGATGATGGCTCCTTCTTTATCTGGGAGAAAGAGACAACAAATCTAGTGAGGATCCTACAAGGGGACGAGTCCATAGTTAACTGCCTGCAGCCCCACCCCAGCTACTGCTTTCTGGCAACCAGCGGTATTGACCCTGTGGTCCGATTATGGAATCCCAGACCAGAGGTAAACAAACCTACTAACATCTGATGATTTTTTTTGTTTTTTTTTCCCGCTAATCATATACCATGGATGTTGGATATTGACAAAATTTAGGGGAATGATGCACGACATCCCTTTTTCATACTGAAAAATCACAGACAAGAAATTTTTGTTGAATTTATTTATCTCTACGTCACTCAGAATATATCCTGCCCAGTTGAGCTTACTTTAAACAAAACCACAACAAAAATGTTTAATGGCCTTATAAGGACAGTAAGTTATTTGTTTTCTTATGAATGAATGGTGTCCTGCAAAGAGGGATAAATGTTCTGAATGGTGATAAAGCTCCCTCTTGTGGACAACTTGTTTTTTTTTGCTAAATAATGTTAGAACAAGTTGTGATAAGACTAGGACCATGTTGAACCTGAATCTCCTCCCCAGATGACAGTCAGGTCCAAAACCATTGGTGAATTTTGGCCGGCTTGGTCTAATAAAAGTAAAGACATTCAACTATACCTTTTGGAAGTTACCCCCACATAGCCAACAAAATGGCAAACAAAGTAGTTCCACAATAACTGAGTTTAGTGATATCTCGAAGCTATATCTTAAAACCCATTTATTTTAATGTAAATTTTGTAACTGTTGTTTGTAATAGTAATGTAAGTGGTATATAAACAGTGTCACTTATTTACTTACTTTATTCATTTTACAAATATTGCCACCCCATCCCATATTACTGTACTTGTATGTATTAAATAAGACAAACATAAAAATCATCTACAAGATGTGAGATATTTCTATTTCTTATCTGGTCAAAACTGCAAAAACTAATACTATCCAACCTTCTCATGTATTGAAATTTGGCTGTAGTGAAGCAATACTGTGTTTTTTAAGGTCACACCATGATCTGGAATAGCTTCTGCCATTGCCTCATTCTCCTTTTTTGACTGTTGCAGACTGAGAGTGAGAATGTGCGTGTGGTAGAGGACATGGATGGAGCTGCCCAAGCCAACCAACGGCGTATGAATGCCGATCCCCTCGAGGTGATGCTGCTCAACATGGGCTATCGCATCACAGGACTGCGCGGCGTTGGCCCAGAGGGTTCAGACGATGAAGACAGCTCAGAGGGACAAGTACAATGTCGGCCAAGCTAAATTAGCTAGAAGCCATTATATTGAACGGAGATAGGAAACAAAGCACTCTTCCCAGCTCCTGTTTGAACCGTTGCCACCTCCCCCCCGTGTGACAGACAGTGATTGAGTGAATGCCATGTCACATCTCTGCACTATGCATTGCCCTCCCCCATCCTAACTTAGGATTTGCGGAGACCACTTTGGGGAGAAGAATTAATCGAGGGTGGAGAAGACGCCCATCTCGCCCCCTCAAACGCCGCTAACACCTCAGTTTCTCCCTTGGCCCGGTGGCGCTGAGGCACACCTTCGAGGAGAGCACCTTCCACATCACCCCCACAAAAAGGAGGAATTCAACAATTAGTTTTATGTTGGAAGAGACACACAACCTCTTAAAGGAGTGGGGGGACAACCTATTTTTAGGTTTGAGTGTGGTTGCAGTATCCTCAATGGAGGATCAGATCACACACCAGAAGCTGGTGCTTTGGGGCATATCCTGTCTGCTCTATGTTTGGAGCGAAGAGTCGCAGCGTTTGCTCATCTCAGAAAGGCTGCATAAAATCCATGATTCTGTGTTAGCTTGGGTGTTATTTTAAGTTGGAGCTTTTGTCACAGGAATCCTAGAATTAACTGTCTCAAAATAGTGAAAGCTGCAAGTGTTGATAATATTAACGCTTTGTCCGTTTAGTTTGGGGGGGGAAAATGGTTTCTGCTGTCAAAAATGTTGTCTATTATTTCAGTGGCCAAGGATTAGTGTTGTTTTCTCTGCTTCAGGGAGACATACTTTTGACATTTTGTAATTTTTTCAGTTAAGATGGGCTTTACTACAATATGGTTGACAAGAGTGACAAAATATTGACAATGTGGTGTTGATGGGTAAGGTTCTAATACAGATTTGTATTTGTCGAAGTCCCATTGATTACAAATGTCATTTGGCATGAAATATCAGTGTGAAATCTGTGTGGCATAAGTGGTACACAGATGTGAACCGGTTGTACTGCATATGACAACTGGGCGTAGATAAAAGTTTACTACACTCTCTGCTACACTCAACATGTGAGAGGAGTCCTGCATGTTTGAGGCTTCTCTTATTAGAGTTGTGGGCAAACAGGACACAGAGCCATTCTATCATTTGCTCAGATGAAGGCCTATTTGCCTTTAGTGATTTCTGAAACATGTCCTTAACAACATGCAACACTAGGCTTCCATGTATTTTACTTTGTTAAACAAATTGAGATACTCTGTTTATTTTTCTGAATCCAGACATAACCTTTGTTGCAAACAAAGAATAAAATCGTGGACACTGTATTGTTTGTATTCTCTTGCTCTGAATCAGCAACACTGATGTCTTTGTCCCATAAATGTCAGCTTCCACAACAGCTACATCATTCATGCTATGCTAAGTAGGGTGGCAAGATGTAGACTAGACTACAACTGAAGCTTTTTAGCTTCTCTTTCATTCATCAATGTCCTCCTCTCTCTTCTTTTGCTGACCAGGAAGCAACAAATGGGAGCAAAGTACATCTCAAGCATTGGCAGTCGGGGACACCACTGCATGTCCTACATACTGTACACTAATGAGGTGACCCAGCTTGAGCAGGAGTGGGGTGATTAGAAAGCTTGTAGTTGATTGAGCCTGTGAGTGTGGGTGTCATAGAGGGCAAAAAGTAAGTATAAAATAAGAAAAACTCAATTATTTTAACATAATGATATGTTAAAATAATGATTCTGGTGGGTCAAGTGAAAATAGTCCATTGTGTATATTTTCGCTACTTTGGAAAGTCACTTTTGTGTAATACATCAAATGCATTCAAAAATGGAGCTACCTAGCAACGTGTCCATGAGGTTGAACCTACTGGCAACCTACGGACGTTCGTGCCTTAAAAATAAGAGAATTCCCAAGGAGAAGAGAAGATTACACAATCACCAAGAACCTTTTTTACTCACCAAATGTGTCCTTGAGAGGTATTGCTTCAGTTATGAAGGAATTATTTACCTCAGCTCTTTGTTAGAGCCATACCTAAGCATCAAACGTGCAAATGTCAAGCTCGCACAGCAGAGTAGACACGTGTTTTCATCTGGAACTTTTTTATGCTGGACGTCTGGTCGAGAATCTGACATTGGGAAAAAAAACAGGCTCGGTAAATGCAGAAGAACTCATAGCCACAATTACAGAACTTTTAATTTCCTGGAATAACTCAGGTGGCCCTGTTATGTCTGACCAGCTACTTTGGAATCTATCTTACCACTTTCATGTAAATATAACGCAATAATTTTGGCATAAAGCTCGGCACATAATTAATTCACACCTTAGTGCAGACAATAACAACAAAAACCACACCCACGTCTCAACTTTCCCTAGATGAGTCCTATTGACATGATGAAATAATGTCTAAATATATGTACAGTATATATATTTATATATATATATATTTAAAGAACTTTATTTGCAAACATTACAATACAGGTGAAGAGAAC
Organism: Brotula barbata; assembly: GCA_900303265.1. Lineage (NCBI taxonomy): Eukaryota > Metazoa > Chordata > Actinopteri > Ophidiiformes > Ophidiidae > Brotula > Brotula barbata. The sequence continues at coordinate 98,822 of OMNV01020967.1, read as the reverse complement.
AGTAATTAAACAACAAAAAAACAGAAAACATCGGTAAACAACGAAGCCAGGAGAAGCCTGGAAATCACACCTCAGTACTTAAAAAAAATGTAAAATTTGTAAAGG
>OMNV01020967.1:79113-98697 GCA_900303265.1 Brotula barbata | reverse complement strand
AAGAATGTTTTGATGGCTTTCTGATTTTGAGAATATTGGATTGAATTAATGAGTTGTTTGATTTCGTTTTCAAAAATTTAAAAGATGGTTTATGATTGGAGAACTCAGTTTTATGGATATGTGATTTTGCCAGTAGTATGATCAAATTTATAATATTGTATTGATTTTTTCTTGGAGGAAGAGTATGTAACAAAGCTAAACAATATTTTTTTATAGGTGATTGAAAATTCAGTCAGTGTACTAGGAAATAAATATACATACATTTTGCCAGAAAACATAAGAGTAGGGACAAGACCAAATTAAGTGTTCTACATCTTCTAGGACAGTTTGACAAAAAGAACAGTAATAGTGGGGGTTTTTTTTTTAACATTTTAACATTTTTTTTTAACATTTTTTGGTACATGTTTTAACCAACATACAGTATGTCATAGTGTCCATATTGCGTTACTTCCGCCAAACGTGCTGCGTCATGGACCAGCAGCAGTCTCGTATGGAGTCGCGCGCGAGCGTCTCTGCCGCGCGCCTGACTGAGTGTACGTCACAGGCTGTCAGCTCCTGTCGCTCCAGTGATGGCGGAGGTAGAAGACGGAGACAAGATGATGAACTACAATAGTGACTACCTCAAAAACGACAGGAAGAGATGCCGCTACCCGTACTGCATTGTTTGGACACCTATCCCACTGTTATCGTAAGAAGCTGTCACTCTGTGCCCGCCTCTCCTTAGTGAAATGCGGTAACTTGCTAGCCTTTCGTAAGGCTAGCTAGCTGTTGTTGTTGAGGCTAATGTCAGATGAAGTGAAATCTCTTTTTCTTTGCCTCATAATGATTATGTAAACGTTCACATGATATCCGTACACAGTGCCGCGTGTTGTTCACTCGTGTTGTGTTTTGGTATTTTGGTGTTTGTTTCTGCAGGTGGGTGCTTCCCTTCATTGGTCACATGGGTATCTGCACCTCCGCCGGAGTCATACGGGATTTTGCAGGATCATATTTTGTTTCGGTGAGAGTCGCTTTTGTTGGTTTACGTCCCTGTTAATCTCTCTAACACTGAGGCAAACACCAATGTGTCAATTCATTCCAATTCATTCAAGTATTATCATAAATTCTAGTAAAAAGCCCAAAGTTTTAACAAGGACTAAATGTATCAGAATGGATTTTGGGGATATATCTAATAACTGGATCGTAACACTTTAAAATGTCATAGTCTGAAAAGGAAAGGGTCACTGTAGTGGATTTAAGAATTTATTTATACTTAAATTTCTTTATAAATCATGAGATCTGTCTTGCTCTGTTCATGTGGTAGTAATCAATTAGTAATGCATTTCTAATCTGAAAAGCCCCACTGCAGACTCTCGGTAGAATACATACACACACTGCTTTTGCATGGTCTTTTTATTTAATTGATTTGATGCTTAGAAAAACTCTCTGTGTGACATCGGACGCCTGCTGGTCGAATTGGGACGTGTTCGCTAACTGTAGCAGGATGGGTTCCCCCAAATTTTCACAGCTATTTCAATAAATTTCATTAGAATCCAACACAGCAAGAAAGAGTTTGCCCTGTCACTTTTGAGAGTTGTTACTGTTTTGTTTTGTTTTTTTCTCAGGAGGACAACATGGGCTTTGGGAGACCAACAAAGTAAGTTAACATTGCAAAATGTTTTCAAATCAGAATGTAAATTGAAATACTAATTGTTATATAAATAATAACAAATTACATTTATCTTATTCAAAAAATTATTTGTACAGGTACTGGATGCTTGATGTGGATAAAGTGTGTGGCAATGGTGCTGCAACATGGGACAAAGCAGTACACGATGCATCTGAGGAATACAAATGTAGACCGGTATGAAAAGCATATCTCATTTGCAAAGCAAACTAGAATTTAAAGAGCTTGTATTAGTGAATACATTTAATTTTCTAATCATCACACGTGAAAATAAATATAGTGTGTATAGCACCCCATGACAAGGCGTCAAAATTAAATAACCTTCCAAACATACCAGAACAAAGCAGGACTACAATTTGCAGGAATATACCCCTAGATCCATTTTCACACAGTCAAGTGCTGGATACCAAAAGGGAGCGTTCCACGCACCACTAGTAGTCCTTGTACCGGCACCTGGGAATCACTGCTTCAAATACACATACACATTCTTTTTTCACACACACTCCACCTGCAAATGCTAATAAAGTGTTCCATCATAGATGGAAATAAATTAATTAATCAATTTCACAGCCTGGCTTCAACTGATAAAAAAAACAAAAACAAGAATAAAAGAATTGTGAATGCAATTTGTGAATGAACTGTATATCTGCTCAAATATCACTGAAATAATAACTACTTTTTCTCTTTTGTTCAAGCACAACCTGTGCTTTGATAACTGCCATTCCCACGTGGCCATGGCCCTAAACCTTATGCACTATGACAACAGCACGTCTTGGAACATGGTGAACCTGTGTGTGCTGTCTCTCATCCATGGAAAACACGTGAGGTAAACATCTTCAGTCAGCCATTTTTTAAGTCATTATTTTAACAATAATAGGCCTCATACATCAATAGTGCAGATAAACAAATGTTATCACGACAGTCACAATATTTCTGGGTTTAATTAATTTACCTACAGGGATCAATAAAGTCACTTTCAAATTAAAAATGTGCCCATTGGCTAAAAAAATTCACAAAGTTTGATACATTTTAAATATTTTAGTCAGTTTAACAGATAAAATGTGTTTATCTATTATATTTATTTAATGTGGGTTTCCAGGATGGTTTAGATGGCTGTATACTATTCTGGTCCTGCGTCTGCAGGCTGGCCTATCTTCCAGTAGTGTGGCAGCATATCGCGCTCCAATGCTCTCATGCAGTTCTGTTACCTTCTTTGGGTCTTTTGCCCTCTAGTCGACCTTGGGGATACGGTTTTCGCTCCCACTGTTGAGATCAAACTGCTTTTCACATTGCTGCTGTCATTAGAAAATAAAACATTTTTTCCTCAAATTTACTTTAGTAATATCTTTTTCTTGTATTCACGCTGTACTAAAATGCACAGCCTTTTTATGGAGTGTTCTCTTTCCTTATGCTGATCACCAATTGACTCAAACTTGCATTCAATTTAAAGTCATATTGATGCAAAGGACATTGTTGCATGAATAGTATAATAGGTATAAGTAGGTACATTAATTTTAACTTGCAAAACATTAGCCTACAACATGTTTTTTGTGGTGAAAAAAAAATTAACTAATCCAAAGCAAAATGGCGGAATAATTATGATATTTTTGTGAAAATTATTAATAATTGTGTTTGGGAATTTTTCATTTTAATTTCTCCAGACTGTGATGGACTCTGGATATATATATATATCCAGTATATACATATATATGTATGTAAATATTGTTGTTTTTTTTATCAATAATCAGTTTATGAATTATGACTGTAACCAATAAGGACATCCCTGTTTGGTTCTTGTTAATGTATGGAGTGGATGTGTTTAGCAGAGGGAAGATACCATTACTATTAGAGTACTAGGCCAAACACACCTGCAGCATCTTCTTCACAAGCATGTATAGTGAGGCAAATTGCTCTGCTCCTCCGTGCTTGTGATAAACAATAAGAGACATATGGCGAAGAGTGCTCCCCTCATTATTCTCTGCTGACCCACATAGAGGAAGCTGTCGTCACAGTTTGTGCTGCCTCTGCATTTACACTCTCACAGCACAGAGTCTTTTAAACAGAGGGGAGTCGTGCAATTCATCACTGACAGCAGTGCCCCCTCAGAGTCACCACTGGAGGTTACCTCTCCACTGGGGCTCCCTGCACTGGCAGGGTGGAAAGGACATTAGAACACACAGCGCTGGGGAAAGGGGAGTGTTGGACCTCTGGGAGAAACAGATGGGACCACATCACACATGTCCTTGTGTGTCCAACATATACCTGAGAAGGAGTTTTTACACATTACTATCCACACACACACACAATCCACATGTTCACGATTGCTCTGACACATTGCCCTCTCTTTATCCTTCAGCTGTGGGGCGTTCCTCAAGACCTGGCTGCCCTTCCTCATGCTCTGTGGCGTTGCTGCCACCTTCCTCCTAACGTTCAATCTGCAGTAAAGCCGTGCGGTGCAAAATGGGGTGGCACATGGGTTTTGGCTTTGTTTTATACATCATGTTATTGATTGTGTAAGAGTTTTCATGAGACACTCCTTTGTATAAAAACCCCTCTGTAAATATAGATGTATGCATTCTCTTAAGTGGATAGGAGGGAACTTGAGCATGAAGTCATATTTATTGTTATTAAGAACTAAGAATTAATTTATATCAAGTTGAGTTTGTGTGGTTCTTTTTCTTCTACTCAGCATTTATAGCTTTTGTTGAAGGTAATTTATCATTCATTATTTTATGCCAAAAGTAGCTAGTTGGCACTCCTTGCCGAAAGAAACAAAAATGTTTAGAAACTATATTCAAGAAAATGTGTTTGCAGAAAAAAGCAAACTAAACAAAAAAAGTAGCAGTCAGAAACAACAATGGTATAGGGGTTGTTATTCACTACCTTATTTAGTATTTTTTATTTCCTAACATGTCACACATCTCTTCAAACAGTATATCACTGTGTTTACAATGGGTGTTTTGTTATTTTTGTTCTCAAGAAGACATCTTTTTTTTTTTAATCAGTTGTGTTATTGCTCCTTGCCAGATTCTTTATTACAACATTATTAAGTGCAGAAATGTATTTTTCATAAACTGCAGTGATGAATGTGTTTTCAAACCAGTCATTCAGATCACGTCAGAGATAATTTGCTGCAGAATCTTGAATATACACTTTATATACAGTATATATATATCAATTATTCATCTGATATGAGCTCCTACCAAAGATAGAATAATGTGAGACTCACATGATATGGTATAGTGTGTGTGTGCATTTCTAACATTTATGTTCTACTGTTCTTTCTTTTTCCATTTTAAATCTTTCACATCTGGAACGTTGTTTTATATTATAATACAGTATGTATGTACGATATGTGCTTAGACTGTACCAAAAGAATATTGTTTATCATTGTATATCACTGTTATAATTTGTGACATAAAGGCGGTTTTGTTGTATAGAAAGTATTTTTTCGTCTCCACTGACACACACTGGTGTAGGTCACAGACTATGGACGCACTAATCATCCGCTGTACCTTTAAGGGAACCACGTACCTTTTTCCTTCACCGGATTGAGCATGATATGAACTACCATCAATTCACTGGAACCTTTATTCTCAGAGAGGAGCGGATAAGGAGTAACTGAAGCTGAAACGCTCTGTACAGCCATTGCAGAATTTAATGAGAAACGCTGCGTCCGTAGAAGGGATTCTATAACTTGAATTGCTGTATTTATTCTAATGTATTTAGGTTTTATTAGTTTTTTTATCTGTTGGTTTTTGGCTGTTCTTTAGAGATGTGTCTTTTTGCAGTTTGTGTTTTTTTGGGCGTATTATTTTGTGCACCGTACCAGTGCTTGGAGTGTTCGTTTGGCTGTGAATGTTTTGCTGTCACGCGCACGGTGAAATGTGTTTCGAAGGGTTTGCTCATGGTGCCACAAAGTATTCCACCGTATGCTCGGACTGTTGTTATCACTGGGAATAATGTGCAGAGGATTGGACCTGATTCATTTACAAAGCTGGAGAATGTCACTAACATCATTCTAAGCAATAATAGGTGAGGATATCGTTATAATTCAAGTTAATTGTGATTTGAAGTATCTGATTAACTTCATATGTGTCTTATAATAATGTCCTTGTGTGGATCTATTTTTATCTGTTTCATGTTAACACTAATTGTATCAAGTGTAAAAATAAAATGATTAAATATGGACAGACAGCTCTTAGAATGTCAAGTCGTTTTACAGGATTACCGAGATGGCCTCCCACAGCTTCTCTGCCCTGATCAATCTGCGCTTCCTGGACCTCAGTAGTAATCAGCTGTCCCTCATCCATCCAGAGGCCCTCAGCATACCTGGCAGCCCCCTGCAGGAGCTCAACCTCAGCCGCTCACTTTACAACGCCACTGCCCTGAGCGACCTCACTACGGCTCTGCGCTGGGGGGGCCTTGGGGGTCTCCTCCGCCTGGACCTTTCTGGAAACCATTTAGCACTGCTTCCGCCAGGGATATTCTCCCCTCTGCATAATCTGCAGTACCTTTTTCTTACTAATAACTCTCTGGTGGCTGTCTATGGAGGCACCTTTTCAGGCATGAACCAGCTGGAGCTGGTGGACCTGACCCACAATGCCTTTTTGACATTTGGATCCAATGCTCTACAAGAACTGGGTAGGCTTGGAAACATCCGCATTCTTCTGGGTTACAATCCTTATACCTGTTCTTGTGAGATTCGTGATTTTGTGGCGTGGCTGAATGACACAAGCGCTCAGGTTGATGTGGACACCGTCAGGTGTGCCGCACCACGACAGTTGAGTGGCGCCCAGCTGCTGGGACTCCGAATCCAGGACATTGGGTGTGCTGTTGCAGCCCAAGGAGAAGTGATTGACCTCACCCTACAGCCATCCTATGTCTTCTTGGGGCTCGTGCTCGGGTTTGTTGGCATGGTCTTTCTCTTTGTGCTCTATCTGAATCGTAATGGCATGAAGAAGTGGATCATTGAAATGAGAGATGCGTGTCGGGACGTGCTGGAGGGGTATCACTACCGCTACGAGATTGACTCGGACCCACGGCTTGGGCACATCTCAGCAGATAAAGGTGGCATTAGGGCACAAGGGCACTTTGGAGGAGCTTTGTCACAGCAGCCGCCAACTGACACATGTGTGGTTCAGATTCCCACAGATACACAAGTCAAACAGGTGACCACTGCACCTCCTGTCACTCTATGATCATTTCATGAAAAAGATTGCAAATAAATGGTCTCTGTCAGTAAGCGTTCATTCATTTCCAGTGTTTGAGGCTACAGATTCCCTATACAAACTATAGACAATATACACAAAGTATAACTTGTGAACAACGCCCGATAAGTGCCTTTGTGTTTTTTAGGCACTGAAGCATTAAATCATCATTACATGGACCTGATGTACGTTCATGTTATACTATCACTGGTCTGCTAACTGCATATTTGAACAGTGTATACAACCATGTATACAACCGACTGGCAAGTGATTACTCATACAAATTTGTCAAGTGGAGCTCCAAGTTTTGTGGTATACCTTGACATTTGAGATTACAGAGAACTGGTACATAGATGCTCACTTTGTGGCATGGAAGACGTATTAACCTGCGAGAATGTAATACATAGACGGGGTAGATTTTAATATAGCTCTATTATGTATACTTAAGTAAAAAAAATGAAATATTTAATCCTCGTATTACTTAAACTATATATCTCTATGGAATCTGATCTATAATCTAATCTGTATATAATATTTAAAGGTATACATATTAAAACTATGACTTGAAACATTAATGTATTGTATTATGACACCTTTGCTCCTGATCTTATTTATACAAAGTTATTAATGTTATTATTGTTGTCCTGCTATAAATAAAATCATTGTTTGATTTTCTGCTCCTTCTGATTGCAGACACCATGTGTTGCATACTGCAGACTGGGATGTTTGTACGAGTGGCCTCACAATTTCAATTTCTCAAAGGGTGGGTGATTAATTGTTTCCACAGTGGGGAAAATAGGGCAGAATGAAAGATCTTGTTTGGAAATAAATCTGCTGGCTCTGCAGCTGTGCACCTCTGTCTGCTTCGTAACACCTGCCCTGTATGTGTGTACATGTGTGTAAATGAAAAAGAAAGTCCACTTCCTGCGTGCAATACTGTGCAAACTTGTGTTAAAAAATGAAAAGAGTCCCCGTCGAGATTTTGATGAATTTAGTCTCCTGCTCGTTCCAATTTACTCCTCACCTCTTTGTCATCCTCTTGTTTTCTGTGGTTATTCACTGCTTTGATTAAGACAAAAAAAAAGAAAAAGGAAACCAAATTTGATGACAGAATTAAAACAGTGGAGAGTAAAAAGATAACAACAAAGAGACCTTATGGAGCATCTTTACTGGGTATTGAGAATTTTTTCTTACATAATTTTTAGAACACATTTGTTCATTTTTTTATGTTTGAAAGCACCTGACAAAACATATTTACATCCTGTTATTTGACATTTATTCCTAAAGTAATCCAAAATGTCTAGTTTATCCGTCTCTCTGTCTATCCAGCTAATCAAAATTCCTATAAAAATACAAGAACAATGCAAAGATAGAATAATGCATGCAAAACAAACAACAACGTCTAAAACTTGAAGTTCATGTTTTAGGAAAAATATTTTTTTTACGCTTTTTTATTTCTTTTTTATAGCAATTGAGTGCACTTTAAGACAATGAGTTAATGGATGCATTTAATGGGTCTTTCCACATTAATGACACAATTAATGATTGAAATTACCTCAAAAAATGTCTGTAGATGTTCTAATATGAAACCGTTACAGTAACTAACTTTTGAAGCATATTGTCCCTTAAATTCATTGTAGATCGCACCGATTTTCCCAGAATGCATCTTGGTATCTCTGGAAACGTTTTCACACTAATTTAAAACAAAACCTAAAATAAAAATAGAAATAAAAAAAGCGGTCCATCGGTAGTTACCTCACAGTAGTCACAGAGTTGAATTAAGTTGATCTACTTTTCTTTTCCTTTCTTTTTTTTTTTTTTTTTACAGTACAAACCATTTATTTAATAAGTGGAAACCAAGGCCAACATAATTTTCCTCTCCATCGCGGCGCTCTTACATCCGCCTGTGTGACGTCACGGCTCACCTGTGGGTGGGTGTCGGATCTGGGATTAGCTGTAGCCGCAGGTAATAGCCAAACATTGGGAGACTCTCACAAAGGCTGCTCCGAATTTTCCCTGTAGGAGACGGTCCGAATGAAACAAGACCAGTTGTTCGACCGAGGCGCTTTGGCTGAAACTTTGCCGACCTTTTTGTTCGATGTAAATCACCTGGGAAAAGTTTGTTTCTACCTTTTAAGCTAACAGAGGAAAGTTTTCTCCGTGAGACTTCCGCGCTCTGGTCGCTGCTGAAGTTATCTGGGATAAATCAACCCGGGCTGTTCCCTCTTATGCGGTAAGTTGGCGCTTCGTGCGGTTAATTAAACGCCAAATGAAACGCGAGTTTTTCCCGCAAACGCACCACCAGCCGAACAAACAAAAAGCTTTCTTTTGGGCGCAGCGATAACAGGCAGAGAAACAATCAATGCGGTCCGACTGTATGGGTTAAACAGTTAAAGTGGGCTGTAAAGAGTCCACATCGTGTTATTATGTCTATTCATGGGGCGTTCATGGCTCCAGGCTTTTCAGACGGCTGACATATTAAAGAAAAAAACAAAAACAACAGAACAACTCAGTCGGCTGTTGGCTCCTACACACCCTGGTGTTGAATACACAAGTCTCTGGATGGTTTTATTGGTGCTTTTGTGCAACACAGCAGTCCAGAATCTCCCATAGATATTCAATTGTTTGAGATGTGGTCATTGCAGAGGCTACATCATATGATTAATCGGATTAGTGTTGCTTGTCAAATGAGTCAGTGGATGGGGACAAAGTTATCTCTGTAAAGACAAGGATGATGATGATGATGATGATGATGTCCGGATACCACACATGATGTGGAAAAAAACTGACGTGTCATCCTTCACCATATTCTTGACAAGGGCCTGAGCCATGCAATGGGGGTGTGTGTGTGTGTGTGTGCGCGCACGCTGGCTCTGTTTGTCAGTTGGAGGGAATAATGTAAAAGTACACAAAGGTATTCTGTTATCAAATGTAAAGTCACAATCCTCAATTTTTATGTTTTATTTCCTCGTACGACTGATGTCAAGGGGTTTTATGGGGTAACGCCAGGTTGGCAAATGACCACCACTCCCATAATTCTATGCGAAATGCAACTGTTGCAGCAAGGTGATGTCATAGTCCTAATTGTTGCTCCCCTCGTGGTGTTAGCAGTGTGCAGAAAGATGAAGCGTTAAGAGCCACGTGTAGAGGGAAAAAAAACACGATACAAACATGCTCCCCCGTGTCGAAGGTCCCTGAGCGAGACCCTAGCCCCAATTGTGACCCTGGCTGTCATGTGAATGTGCGTATGAACGGGTGAATGTGAGGCAAACCATGTAAAGCGCTATAGAAATTCAGTCCATTTACCACTAATGCGTGTTTACCCCAACTGGGTTCCCCTAGCTGGAGTAGCCGTCATAACACCTACATACATGTCACTAAAAGTCAACAATGTTGTGTTTGACACAGGACTGACTGCATTATTTTCCTGGGCATGTCAGGTCAGACACGGATTTAAAAAAGATCCTGTACCGATATGTGTGTGAAAACTAAAAACCATTAGACTTACTTTAGAGAGATGGACAGATAAACTTTGCCTGTTACTAGGTGACAGATGACAGCATCGCATTGTAAAATTGGTTTTTGATTTTTTTGAGGATTATGTCTTTAATCTATAATGAATCATTTCTAGGATTATTAAGTTGGTTGGCACTTCTAAGCATTTTTCTCCCAAACAGGCCCCAGGCAAGCTGAGCCATGCCTGGTCACAGCACAGGGGCTCCCCAGGCGTCCCGCCACCACAAGCATTACAATTCCAACCACAGAGCTGACCGGTACCGACAGGCCCGGACTATATCCAAGGAGAGCTCGACCAGCCAGGACTCCTACAAGTATCCTCATGGGGAACATTTGCCGGAGCACCACAGTGACCACTCCCGGTACTCAGAGGCCAAGTATGTTCGCAAAAGCCACCCGCGCAATGGCAATGGACGTGGGTCAGAGACCATAGGTTTCATTCCTGGGTCAGCCGACGGCGCGCCTACCAGCAGACACGCCTGTGGCTCGTGTGCCTCCATGGGCTGGAGCGGCTGTAAGGCCCTTATCTGCTGCGTACTGACCTGTGGCTTCTACGGCAGCCGGGAGCCCTGCCTGCCTGTTAACGAGAGTTCCACAGACCACCCCTCTAAGGCGGGCAGCGAGCCCCACCCACCTAATGGCATGGCTGTGTCCAACCCCACCTGTGGCGTCCCTGTAGAGCCTAGTAAGTCCACTAAGACCTCTAAGTTGCCCACAAGTGACAGCTTCCGGTACCCAGATGTGCGCATAGGAGGTCAAACAGTAAAGTATCCAGTTTCTGCCCCCAAACGGACCCGCACTCCAGGCAAAGGGGAAAGTCAGCGGCCAGTCAGCAACACCAGTCTGTACTCTCGGGAGGATTTTGACTTGGACGACCTGAGTGACACAGGCACAGATATTGACTCTCTTATCACCAAGAAGCTGCTGGAGCTTTACGCCCTGCACCAGATCGACCAGCTGGCAAAGTGCACGTCCGACTCCTCCTTCTCCCGCAAGACCAACGAGATCAGCGAGCTCATCTACAGCATTGCTCAGGACTACAACCTGGAAGAGCAGGAGGCCGAGTGCAAGCTGGTGCACGGCGTCATCCGCATCAGCACGCGAAAGGGCAAAAGGAACAAGAGCCATCAGTCGTCGGCACAGCGTGCTAATGGGAGGAGCGATGGGACCCTACCTGACAGCGGCAACGAGACCATGACCAACACCTTCATGAGCAGTGACAGTAAGCTGTGAAATAACCGCTCGTTTTATTGTGCACCACCAACTCAGAGCTTTCAAACTCATTAATGCTGCAGTGTAGGAATGGTCGGTGTACCTTCCATTCTGTGGTTTTCCCAGACTGCAACAGAGATCATCAAACAAAAAACATTTGCATTGTTTTTCCTTGTTGGAAAATACCCTTTGAGATAGTTTTGTCAGTTTTTCTCGACAGCAGGAATCTGACGACAGGACGGGACGAACCGCCCCTACAATGGTTTCTATGAAACCACGCAGGGGATTAAAGCAAAAAACATCACACACATACACGCAGATTTTCAGCAAGTTGTTGAAGTTCGGAATAAAGAGGAGGAGCCCATAGACATCACGGGGCAATCGTATCATCCTCCTTTGTTTCATGTAAACAAGATGCAGGATGTGTATCATATGCTTTGCCTCGGTGACCAGGTCATAGAATAAAACGCATGAAAGAAAAGTTAAAAAAGGGAACCTGAGGACGAAAATATAGAAATTTGAGCAATATTTTTGCAAACCTTTTTCTTTGACAGGTAAAATGACCGGATGGTTAATAGAATGAAAATCAAATCCCCATTATATTTCAGAGTCAGACATCTAATGAATAGAAGTCACAAGCAGCAAGAAGCAGTGATAACTTTATTAGTAGTCTACGTGCCAAATAAACTCATCACAGGACCTGTCTATTAATGACTCATCATCTGTTGGAACTCAGTAGAAGTGCCTTCTGGTTGTCTCGTTGCTAAAGGCAGTGACCTAACAACAATTGGCCAATCTGGGGCAAGTTGCAACAGGTATGCCAAGCACTGTAAATATTGTGCTGTTGGAGGACAAAATTGAACTAAATCAAAAAAAATCCCACACTGAGTGTTGTTGAAGCTCCTGGTTTGCCTGCGTTAATTCTCTGTTGTGTCCCCTGCTACAGTGCCTGAGGTGAAAGTGTCAGAGCAGACGCCATCAGATGAACTGGCAAGAAAAATGAGACTCTACAGTGGGAGAAGTAAGTACATGTGGGGAGTTTTACATAACAGGTGCTCAAACACGTTTTCTGAGTTGAAACGGTTGATACAAAATGAAAAAAAAGGAATCAAGGGCAGCGGTTAATCGTGATTTCGTGATCCTGATTTTAGTTAAGAAAAGGTGCACGCCTTACTATTATCGTATTGATTGTACTGATCAGAGCCCGGTCCTTGTTGGTCCTGGTCACTGAGGTATAATTACTACCCTGGTGAATCAGCCTTGAGAGTGTGGGGCACAGTGTTGGTGATCTATTGTACCTGCTGCAGCTGCAGGCGTTTTCTCACTTCTTCTCTGCTTTCCTATAGCACAGCAGGCTTTCATAATGAAAGCCCCGCATTCCTGCCTTTTCTCTGCGCATTGCAATCCCTCGTTCAATAGCCGCCTCCTCCTCTCTGCCACCCTACACCCACCTATCAGTCTGCCTCATTTTCCCTCCAGCTGGGGGTTCATGCTTCACCATCGCGAGGAGAGCGGCTCAAATCACATTAAATACATGCCACATAATGTCCCGTGCTTTATTATGTCATCTCAGCGAACAACTTGAGTTACAGATGGATTACTGTGCAGCAGCTTCTTTTTTGTTGGTGTTCTGCAGAGTGCCTATTAAGAGAAGGGGGTTTCCTGTTACACGCCTTTGAATGAGGGTACAACACATTGTGTTTCCACAACTTTCACATCACCTGAGAATGTGTCAGCACCCAGGACAAAGCAATACGCCTGTATAAATTTGTTGTTTTTGGTGGAAATGAAGTCCTGTCTCGGTCCATTGACATAGTTTTTTGTCATAAGTTGAAGCATTATTTGCTTTACTTTATAGATCCATAGTGGAGCAGTAGATTTCCCTTGAAGGCTCTAAAAGCTACTTTACATAAAATTACAGATATAAAAAGTGTTCTTTATTGTCTCTGAATGTGTTTGCCTATGACAGTTTTTCATGGATCAGTATTAGACCTGAACGATACGGAGAAAGTCTGTGATGTGCAATTACTTTTTGTGTAAAGCAATAACGATGAATGATACAAGAAGTCCCAAATGAAGGCATTTGGTATCAAATCGCCTCAATTTGTCCTTATTTAGCCTTTTGTTAACCTCAGTGATGTAGCCACTTTGCAGCCTGGATCCTGTATTAACTGACTCATGCCTTTGCACATCAGTTTGCAGCTTGCACAAAGTGTGGTGAAACTGAAAGAATGTCACAGAGGCACGCATACAGGGTGTTTCCCAGATTAAAAGTACCTAAAAACATCCTGCCAATGACATGAGGACCTGCTTCGTCACAATGAATATCAAAAATCCTCCAACTAAAAAAAAAAGTCTGAATTTGGATGTAATTTGAATAAAAGAATAATTATATTTGATAAAAACCCCAAAGTATCATAGTCTTATCACAAAGTACTTGTAAGTAAGTGTCTATGGATGTGTTTTGATATCAGTACTTTTATACGAGTTAATACTCGCTGTCTTTCTGTCTCTCTCCCAGTGTACTCCTCCAGCACTGCCACGGCCTACTCACCCTATCATGAAACGGAAACGGACTCTTCGGGTGCCCCTCTGCTTCTCTGAAAGGCCACAAAGAATCCAAAGTACCGACACTGACCAGGGATGGAACCAGCCAGACGCACACGTTGACCTTCCTGCTATCCCTTACCATGTTACTCTGTGGAGCACCTTCTACCCCTCGGTGGCTTTGATTCTCCTTTTAGTGGCCCCTGCTGATGTATAATGGAGTGTTGTTCAAAGTGACGGAGACTGTGGACATTTTTACACACTGTAAGGGAAAGAGGTTTTGTTTGTCTGTGCGCTGCGTTTTAAGCCATTTTCAGGTCAGGTTCGAACTGTCACTCCGTCACATGAGGAAAAGTGACATGACACCACTCCATGCAATTTTAGCTCAGGCCATAGGATACAGACTGATTGTAGAACACAACCGTCCTCATTCTTGTCTGTGTGATTGTTTGTGCAAGCCATTGTGTGTGTACGTGTACGTGTGCGTGAGTGTGAGCGTGTGTGTGTGTGTGTGTGTACAGGCTTATTGACTGCTGCCGTTTAGCCTTGTTAGAAGCATGTTTTTTTTTATGTGAAAACTTTGAGGATCCAAAGTGTATTAAGCCATATGTGGTTGTACATATTTTTAAGTCAATGTTACTTCCTGGGTTGTTAAACCATTTGTGGCATTTGGCCACATTTTTTTTAAATTTCAGTGGTAAGTCTTATTTTTACCAAAATAAAATTCTCAACGTGCTTGTTTTAGTTGTACTTTTGTTTTGGGAATATGCCGATCTGTAGCATGCACCAAGTGTTGCGCCGGGCTCTTCATGACCTCCTAACGTATTGCAGCTTTAGAGTTTATTTTCCACTGTAGATCATCCACTGTGTCTTTACCCTACTTTTCCTCTGTATCTCTTGGATTATTGTTGTTGAGCTCTTCTCCCTGAGGTCACTGTGTTATACCAGACAGGCTTTTTCCGCCCTCAGCAATAGCAGAAACTTGTTTGGCTGGTTCTGACAAAAAGGAAATAAAATCCTGGGGTTTGTCTTTGTCGTTTACAGCAACAGGCAGGGCAAACAGGAGGAAATCAACCCTATAAACTGATTTCATCAACTTCTCTGTGACCCGATGACAACCGTGGATCATCTAAATGAAATTTCGCCATGCGTGGAGAATGTTTGTTCCGTGATCAAGTTCAGTCTTGAGCGTCTGAACATCAGATGACAAATTTATTGTCATAGCAGGCAAGCATGCTCAAAGTCTTGCCCTGAACAAAGACTCACACTGGAATTGGTTTTACATGATGAGTGAAGGTTAATCAGGAGTTTTAAGATGAACCTGTTTACTATTGGGTCAGCAGTGTAGACTTTTTGTGTTGTGCTTGGAAATTCAGCCTCCAAACATTTTAGCCCAGTGACCTGAAAATGATTAATTCTGTGACTTTCCAGGTCCTTCTAAGAGTTAATGTATTCTCTGGGTGTTGCAGTCGCCCTGTGTAACCCTGTTTCCTCTGGCTGTCTGCCCCCACCACCACATTCCTGTTTTACCTGTATGAGGTGTCATGTATAAGCTCTGTTTCACAATGAGCATACCGCAGGCTGAGACAAATAAAGAGGACTCGTCCCATGTCAAATAGCCTGCAGATTGTTGACAGTAAGCTCTGATTTTAGGACGGCTATTTCGAGCTTTGCACATGGGAATGTTCTTATTTGTGCAAGGATTTTGATTTTGCTTTTATTTGTGTGTTTGCTGTAAAAGTCAGGACTCCACTGTGAGCCCACCATATCGTCCCTGTTCACGAGTAAACGCAGGACTTCCAGCGATGACCACGAGGGGGCGACAAAGGACTGCAAAATGGAAATATTGTTGACGTGTTGTTCATGCTTCAACGTGGTAGTGGACACGTTTCAGAGGTTGCATACGTCCTCACTTGCACCTCTCGTTTCTTCCCTGATGTGAAGTTTGATCCTTCTGCACGACATCCACACACTTCTCTGCCTCTTGTTTGTTTCAGCTGAGGTCTACGGGGAAGTATAACAGATTTTAAAGTTAATAAAGTGCACATCTCTGGCAAAGCAGAACAGTTTTGTAATCATGATCATCAAAGTAACAGGTTATACCAACCAGGGGTTCTCAACCTTGTGTAAACTAAGGCACACCTTTGATTGTTAAAAAAATAAACATTCAAGAAGCAACTTCCCAAATAAGTGCGAGAGAGAGTCAGAGAAAAGATATAACATGATAAAAAAAAGGGCTGCAAATATGTGTTATGCCCATGTGAATACTTGAGCATATTTAGAAATAAAAAAATGACTAACTAGCTTTGTAAATTACATAATAATAAACCAGCCATCTGGCAGGACCACTAGATGGCGCTCTGAGAATGGCAGTGACACACCGTGATCGCTCCAAACTGTCGTTGTTAAAGTATTACTTTAATTTTTGCACCCGTAGTGAATTCTCATATCTACTAATTTTGGTTCGGAGTTTTGAGATTCAGCAAGTTGGACGAATGAGCCACGCCCACTCAACTTTGTCATCCAATAAGAGCAAAACAGCAAGAAAAGCGCGTGGACAAGACATTCTGTGCGTTCGCTTTTTGGACAATTGATCCAAATTTGTATGAGGAGATACAAAAAAATATTTTCTAAAAAGTAAAAATGACAGCTAAGTTCGGCCGAAGTGGGCGTGGCTAGATGGATGAACGTGGAAAGACCCAAGGAATCCATGACGTACAGAAAAAAGTTCTAGAGCAAAAAGTAAAAGCGGATGTTACAGCGCCACCCTCAGGCCGATCGGCATGAGCATGGATCATGTCCAATACACCAATCTGTCATACAGGTGGAGGTAAATATGGAATATAAAGATCCCTCACATTAAACTGTGAGAGATAACTTAGGTTCAAAAATGTCAAAGTAAAATGAGAAACACAAGACAGAGTTACACTGACTGAACTCCTGTATTCTCCTTAAAATCCCATTTGGTCGTCTCAAAGTTAGGGGGGAAAATCATTTGATTCTGCGTGACAGTCACATTTTTTTGTATCTGCTTGTCGAAATGTGTTGTTGAAGCTACATGACACATTTTTGAATGGCATCTTTGGAAATGCTGGCTTCTTGACAAGAATTTAAATTCGAAGTTGTGTGGGTTTGACTTGGCGGTGTGCTGCGAATGATGGATCTGCCAAAGGGTGCGTAATGAAGATGTTACATGAAACGACTGGTATATAAGAAGAAAAGAACGTCTCATTTCACAAGTGACGGAGACACACAGTAATCTCACCTTTCAGTTGAAGTATAAAAATATATTTATTCTGTAAATCCTGACAAATCTTACAACTTAAAATAACAGCGTATGGTACGGAATATTAACAGTTTTTACAGCCTGTCATGGTTGTGGAAAGCCAAATCGATCCATTCATGGTAGACCCCAGTTCATCATCTCACGTTCATATTCACAACAGCAGACAATAAGCTTGCACCATTTCAAATCATTTGTCTTCAGTGTGGAGTCCAGTCCAGGAATCTCTACATTTCCAGAGCGAACGTCGCCCGATGAGGCGAACAAAAAGTTCCACACCTCCGCCGCTTATCTACTTTGTCCAGCACCGTTTTGTAAAGTCCACCTGGCCTCCTCTATCTGCAGAAGAGCATGTCGACCAGGAGCTCCAGCAGATCGGCTTGGCCAATCACCGGCCGGAAGAAGAGTTCGGTGAGGAGGCCGGGCGTGATGCTCTGCAGCGTGGAGGCTGTGAGGAGGATCCGGGCGAAGCGCTCCTCGTCCCCCGGGTGGAGGAGTTGGACCACCTCTCTCAGGGCGTGTTGCGCTTCCTGTTGCAAGCCTTCAATGAACAGAGCTGCCTTTAAACCTGGGACATCTGCAGGTAAAGAGAGGGAATGAGTGAGGAGCACTGAACTCTAATCTCAAGGTTAAATAGTCTTAAAGGAGAGTCTGGAAATCTCATTCATTCTCCAAGCACTCACCTGGATTAAATATCGTCGTGCCTTTAAGGTATGCGTACTCCTTCGGACTCAAATCCAGGCTCCAAAATTTTTTCAGGCAGGACTTGAGCTTGCCGACTCCGGCCATGGTGGGCTGCTCTCGCTCCCTGTCCGAGCTCTCCTGACGGTTCAGGAGAATCTTTTTCAGCAAACTGTCCGCGGGGCTGTCCGTCACCTCGAAGGCCACCCCTTCCTGAGCCAGACCCAAAATGAAGAGCGGCGCCCAGCAGCTTTTCAGGAGTAAGAACCTGTCGTTTGGAGGCAGCTGGTTAAACGCAGGTAAGTTCTTCATGAAGTGGACCGTTTTGACCAGAACGGCCGAAGCTTCTTTGCAAATCTCCGACGGCCTCCTCAAACAGACCGTCCGGCGCGTCTCGCAGTTGCACCGGTGAGATACGTTGAGGTAGTTGAAGTTGTTTTCCGGCGGTTTGCTGTTATCCATTTGGCTGAGGATGTTGAAGAGGATGGGGTTGAGGTGTCTGTCGCTGTTGGCTGAACATTGACACTGCGTATCCATTTTATGGGCTCTCAGCGTTCCCGTCAGAGTGCAGACTCTCTGTGAGCCGGTGAGCGTCGGTGCCGCTGCCTCCTCCGTCCTGTCTATTTATAAGGCCAACCCACCCTGCCGAGTGGACCTTGACTTGTCAATACGCTCTTGGTGAAAAACAACCATGCGCTCTGCCAGGTGACTGATGGAATAACCCTGGGAACCCGATAAGCTTTTCTCAATGAAGAGTAGCTGATGGAGTAATGCCTGTATATCATGAGGGTTTGGCCTTATCGCTCGCCGGTGTCGTTAACCCAGGCAGTACCAAGCCACCAAGGACTGCAGAGGTAATTAGCTCATCCTGTGTCCCTGCACACCTGCCAGCTCACACCTGAGACGTGAAAAGAGGCCAAAGCAAACAGAGGGCATTGACCTATAAGTTATGTCCACAGCAAACGTGGCCAGAAGTTTTTTTTTCTTTCTCCTTTTTGTTCTAATTCAAGAATATAACAGATTAAGGTGGTAATCTCTATTACAAAAAAATCCAACTGTGGAATAATTTTTTTTAATAATTTTTTTTTTTTTTACAAATGTATGAACAAAGCTTTATCGATCAATATATTATAATGATAATTATAATAGTAATGATAAAACTTTATTTGTACGCAGGAAATGCAACTCGAGGTTGCTTTACAATACAATCTAATGAAGTGAACATCACGTAGAATCTTAACAGAGGTGCAGTCGTGCGCAGTACGATCGAGCGATACGGATAATCTGAAGTAGGGAGATATCTTTTAAGGGTTTATCGAGCTGGCGTTCCTGATACCTGTGGATAGTGTGATCCATAGCTTTGGAGCTTTGGAGCGTCACTGATAAAGGCTGCAACAACAATGAAGCCTCTAATATACATAAAACTTATATAAAATAACGAATTAGTGGCTTGACTCTTCCATTGTCCT
>OMNV01020967.1:66983-79093 GCA_900303265.1 Brotula barbata | reverse complement strand
TGTCCTGAGTTGATTCTAAATATTGTGGATGGATGGAATCATACCACACCGAAGGGCCTTCTTTAACTCTACTTTTCCTTGTGTTCTTTCCTTGCGCATACCTCCGCCAAGGCCGAACAGACATCCAATTACCACTCTGTGATGACATTTAACAGGATATTGATGACACCATGTACCGTTCCGAAAATTATTGAAAAATTATGAACTGTCGTTGTTGTAATAGCGCCACCATCAGTTCGATCGATGTTTCATTTTTTTACATTAGTGATGGGTGCACATGTCCATTCATAAGTTACAGCACTTTTTGACAAATAAGCCACGCCCACTCATCTGTGACAGCCAATAATGGCAAAATAAATGAACTGCATCAAAAAACAAAGAGAAAACTTTTGCTCATCTAGTTCCAGACTTTCCACATGTAAAATTGGACCCAAGCTTGTTGGAGGAAAGACGGCAAACTGTATTTAGATAGAAAATAATTTACTAATAGCTAATTGGATAATTAAATAATTACGATCCTGTGACGATTCAAGCCAAAATGTAAAAATGTTTTTACAAAACCACCATCAGGCTGACCAGTATTTTATTTATTCTTTATTTGATAAGGGTTAATGCACATTAATCAACACTCGTTTTCCTCACCAGTCCCTGTACCTGATTTTTTGAATACTACTACTTCTAATTCTACTAATAAAAATAATACATCATGGGTTCTTTCCCAGAGCATGTCCAAGTTTCATTTCAGTCCATCATTACCATGACACGTGATGTTACGCCAGATTTACCCTAAATTGTTATCATCACGGTGCCTGGCACAGAGGTTTGAAACTGATAAGCAAATTGCATACTTATTATGACAAACAAAGAGCTAATTCCGTAGCTGTGGACTTTAAATGCAATGGAACTCTGACCTGTACCTCTTGGTGACACACAGCGTGTCAACAGTAATGTAACGTGGATTATAATCCTCATTTCTGTAGTCACCTGATGCACACGCAGCGAAGCCTGAAACTGTCATAGAGTGGAACTCCCTGGGGAAGATCTGAACCTCAGCGCAGCGGAGTCAAGGTCAGTGCACGAAGTCAATGACTGCAATAAAGAGATTATCCTCCAGACACTACTGGCAGCACCAGTCACCAAATGTTTGTCTTACTTCATCTGTCTCTTCACCTGTCTAAGCTACGATACCCTCTTTTTTTGTCCTCATGTGATCTAATTGAAAATCATATTTTGATCCCATTATAAATCTTAAAAAAAGCAAAAAAAGCACTGATTTCGTTGTTTTTGTTTGTTTTAGCGTGTGTTTTGTCAGTATTTCACGTTAATTCAGTGATTTAAGTCGTCATGTCTGATGTCAGAAGTTTGGGTCGATAAAATCTTCGATAACTGCGTTACCACTTAATATAAAAACATTCTGAATACAAGTGAAACTCATAAGCAAAATCAACCAAATGATTCCTGGTTTAGTCTATAATATATATTATTATATTTATTATATTATATTTAATCATTATAGACTACATGATATAGTCTATAATAAATAAACAACACAAAAATGATTTCGACACACTGATTTTGTGACACAATGTTAGGATGAGTAAGTGAAAGTATTTGAAGTATGTTGAAGATACAAAAAAATCAGAATATTTTCCACGCCTGTGCAATACAAAATACCATTTTGTATTTAAAATACATTTTGCACATACATTTATCAGAAATATTGCCCATCTCTATTCAAGTGTGTGTGTGACACGTCAGTACAACGCGTGTGACACAGTGGCCAAAAATACAGACCCAGGAAGAAAATAATAACACAAACAGGATCAATTACTGCATACATTATATTGCATCGTGCTCAAGAGCATGATGAGATCAATCCTTCCTGTAATGTTACCCATAATACCCTGCAGCCTTCCAACTGCAGTAATAATCCAGCGTGCTGACGGTCATAAATGCTTGTGATAAGGCCTGTTTTTATAGCGGTTGGGAGCAGGCAGAGACGGGCACGGAGGACAGACGCTTATCTCTACCGAACCAGTAAAATAGAAAAAATGTCCTTCAGTTCACAAGTGGAGCAAGTGTTGTTTTCTGAGGTCAAAGAAGTAAAACACGGCAGATGATGCAGCATGATGTAATAGCTTACACCTATCCATGTCCAAGCCTTGTTTACTTTTTTATTATAGTGTAATAAAAAGTGTAAATGTTAAAACTCACTTTATTTGGCGTGTTTCCCTTGTAATGAGTGCTGCACTCCTGTCCGGGGTCATTGAACTCTCTGAACTACAGTTGTGCATCTGTATGTGTGTGTGTGTGTGTGTGTGTGTGCTTGTGTGTGAGTGTGTGTGTGACGGACATCATGTCCAGAACATGACATTTGGCCTTGACCTCCTGTCAGGTTCGTGAGGTGCATGTAC
This sequence comes from Brotula barbata, assembly GCA_900303265.1. Lineage (NCBI taxonomy): Eukaryota > Metazoa > Chordata > Actinopteri > Ophidiiformes > Ophidiidae > Brotula > Brotula barbata. The sequence goes on along the minus strand of OMNV01020967.1, from coordinate 76,679 downwards.
TCATGTACCTGAGTCTCTTTGCTTTAAAAAATTTACAGCGTGAATCCATTTTAAGCAAAAGCACACGTAAAGAAAATAAAAGTCAAACAAGTTTTTTCATGTCAACTTAATTTTTACACTACTAATATGTCAGATTCAATGCTGGAGCCACTGGTACGCATAGCAGGATAAGGCTTTCATTCGCACAAATCAAACTTTACAAAGGAGCAGAAGACTAATATTGATATTAATACCCAGCAGTCATCTCATTCCCATTCACACCTATGGGCAATTTAACGTCTCTAACGCTGCATGTCTTTGGAGGTGGGAGGAAACCTGAGTACCTGCAGGAAACCCCAGGCAGACACGGGAGGACATGCCGACTCATAAAGGTCCGCGTTGGCCGATGTTCAAACCCGGGACCTTCGTGCGGTGAGGCGGCGTTGCTAAACTTAAAAAAATAAATCATGTGTGTCCACTAGGCCAGCCTTTCATTTAATTTCTTAATTTTGAACTTTGTACACTATTAGCTTTGGTCCTCTGCCTGTGATGGACACATTTGGCCTTGACCTTCTGTGATGACAGAGGTTCCCATGCCTGCGTCTCTTTTCACTCAGTCATACGAAAAGACGCGTGTGACCTATTTCTCACTGCGTGCCCTCATTTTAGGGAAAAACACACACTCAGGTTATGAATAGTAATGTAACAAAAGTGCAGAATATTAATATTATTCTAATATTAACAAACGCCTACCCAGAATTCCAGTTTCCTGGCTCACAGCATGACAAGGCAAAAGCTTAATTGACAATTTGATGCAGCTGTGCCTGCAGCATTATGTCAACCAGGCTGTCCGCTCTCCCCAAAGCACCCCAACCATCACACAGTAATGCAATCCCTTAATGTAAATATTTTTTACGCTCAGTTCGAACGGAGGCGCAAATGAATCCGTTCAAAGCTTTTGTTGTTTTTGAACGCCGAATATTTTCGCTACACAGATTTGTTGTTGTTTGTGTAGTGACTATAATTGATAACTTATGCAAAAATCTTTGAAGTATGGTTAGACTATGTAAATAGACACCAAATACCTGCTTATATCCATATTCGCTAAAGTAGCAGTTTGCCCTTTAATAACCTGCATTTACACAAATGTTCTGCCGTGTACTCATTCTTTTATTGATTAGTGATTACTGTCATTGCGGCTTTGAACTCATATCTACAGTATAAGCAAACCAAATCGAGTGGCTGGCATGGTTAATTATCTATAGAGGCAATCCTCTGTACATAAAAATGTGGATTTTTTTTTTACATAATTTGGTTCATTTTACTTTGTTTTTGTTCACGTTGTAGGTGCATCTATCGTGTTGTGAGTGTGTATCTACAGCAGACTGATTATCTTGACTCTGACTTGCGCAGGAGTTACTAACTCCTACAATCGACAAGTTGGATGTGCACTCATACATATTGAATGCAAATCGTCCTTTGGTGTGTTTTACAAACTTGCTTTAAGGTTTAAGATTTACTGATGACTAATGCATAAAAAGTGTTAAACTGTAACTCTGTATTTTAGCATCCGGACAGTTAAGTCTAGTTTTACTGCCTATTACTATCAAATCACAGGGAGTTGAAGGCCAAAGAGGACTCAGACTGGAGGTCAATGAACGCACACTGAACATATTCCTTGGTTGACTCACTGCAAGAGGTTAAAAACACCCAGACACACACAAAGATTAGAATTTTTATCCTCAAAAGCAAACAATTTTCCTACAGAAAATTATATAATGAGAAAGAATCATCAGATAACCAGGAATTCAACCTGAAAATTGCAGAGAGACAAAGGAAGAGATTTTTCTGTTTGTATAATCCTTTACAATAAAACTAAAATATTAATATTTGTACATTTAGGACTTTAAATATATGTTCGTACCTCATAGAAAATATGTATGTGAGATCACATTTCATCGGTTGAAGGGGTTCCAACCTATGCCACGACGCATTCTGTGTATCTAGAAAGGATTTAGAGCGGAGACATCCTTTATAAAAAAATTATCATATTAATACTTCCATGGGCAGAATAGCATTCTCTCTGTTTTCTCATTAAGATAAATGATTGTATTTTTTAATGAATTATAAATTCCTATAAATCCCAACAGTAACGCTGACTGTCTAAGCTGGGGTTTAAATTCTCTTTTTATTTATTTATTTATTTATTTATTCAGGTTTCCTTAGAATGATCATGATATTTAGGATATTTTTATGATTTTTTTTTAATCTATTTGGGCTTACCTCAGTGTTTTCAAGCTTCAAAAACCTTTGTATTTAATTAACATTATTTTTAGAAGTCTTCTTCTTTAGTTTTAATATTAATAATAATAATAATAATAATAATAATAATAATAATAATAATAATAATAATAATAAAATAAAATGATCCATGTTTTTGATTTGATGGTGGGGTTGCTTGTGTACGTCTCCTGTCGGGTTTTTGTTTCCTCTATCATGTCGACACCATCCAAGGTGTGTTATTAATGTTATTGTCGATCTGCTCCTCAGGACCCTTGTTTAGATTCTTTTGAGCTTTTTTTGTACTGTCCATGCTGGACATTGAGCCTTTTCTGCATCAGACCTGCACCACTGTCAAGCATCAAGATCAAAGCTTGAGATTTCCCTTGAAGTTGTGTTTTTAGGAGCTGAGTTTGTTTCTATTGGGCGTCCATTTGTTCCCTCTGCCTGTTCTTTTCTGTCATTTTGTGAACTTTGGCCTTGCCCGCATCTTGGGTTGGATAATTCCAGTGTATTTATTCAAAGATTCTGGCTTTCTCTGTGTTTGGTTGTGTTCACCTCCTCCTAATCCCCGAGAAACTTTCCTTTCCAGTCCATCACTGTGGGTTGAACCCTGGTTTCAGACATCACATGTTTTCTAGAAAAACAGCTCTTACGGGAATACTGAGTATTGAATAAATGTTTGCTATTTTGGGAATCCGTGCGAGTCCAAAATCATCTTGTTTGTCAGTATAAAATAGGACGAGCTGTCAACATGTAGAAACTGTCCTGTGGTTTTCTCTGCTAAAATCTTTTCAGAAATCCACGTCTACAATCCCAAAGTAGTCATTACAAACAAGTCTTTAAAGGATCATTTAAAACTTTTCCAACTGAATATTTTTCAACCTGCATTCCTTAACATTATCTCACTAACAACATGGCTGAAAAATATATATGTCCACCACCTTTGCTCTACTTATTAATGTCGTTTTGAGTGACTTTTTTTTGTATTAACTGTTTTTTCTCGCTTTGGCATTTTTATTATTATTTAGTATGTGTTTTGGCCTAATTTTGTACCATTTCTTTTCATGAACATGACATTTTCCTAATGAGACAAAAAGTTGTGTGACACAGAAGAGGGAGCGATTACATCACATCATGTAGTTCAATTTGTATCAAGGACCCAAAAGTCCTGAAAAGACACTTAGAAACGTCTGTCCAAAATAATCTTAAGTACACACATTTGAAAAAGTTGTGGATTACAGTTCATTTAGCTATGTCACAAAATTGACATTTATTTTCTATAATTGCTTTACTGTTTGTCTGGGTTAGCATAGCGACGCTAACTACACCATTAAATCAAATAAATCCATAAAAATCAGTCTGTTTCAGCTTCAATCTGCTGAGGGTATTGACGTCACACGGGCGTTTCGGCTATGTCACGTGGTCTGACGAGGTTTGTTGGCGAGTCGCTACCCCAGCGACAGAAGCGGATATGACGTACATGAACGTCCTGTCTTCAACGTAAACCAGTGTCTGACATAAACAGTCATGGCGGACTCTGAATCTGTACCTCCTGTGTATTTTGCCATCAGCAACATTCCCGCAGCTTTCCGTTCGGCCGACCTCAGGAATTATTTCAGCCAGTTCGTGGAAAGCGGAGGGTTTCAGTGTTTCCACTACCGCCACCGGCCGGAGGTTGTCCGGGAGTCGAAGGACGCCGAAAAGGCTCCGCGCGAGGGGGGCAGTTCCAAAACCTCAGAGACCGAACAAGAAGCAGAAGTTTCGGCTTCGTGTAAGGCGGCGGCGCGGTCCTGCTGCTGTGTGGTCTCCGTCCGTGGTACACAAGCCGACAGGTTCGTGAGGATGTACGCGGGGAACCACTGGATAGACTCGAAGGGGAACTGGCTGAGCAGACGCTGTGTTCTCAGAAGAGTTAAGGTTTCACAGGAGAAAGGTGGGTAAACAAAGAAAAATTAGCCTCTCAACTCCTTCTTCATCATTTTTTTGTGTTTGAAATTCTAGTGAAAAAAAATGATCACATCCAGAGTAAAAGAAACAAAATGTAAAATCTTAAAAAAGTAAGGGTTATTTGGAGTATAACTAATCAGAGCAGTTATTACGTCTTTTCTACATGGTTCAGTCAATTATTAATGTGTTACTTCATTTAAGTCCATAAAATAATAAATAATTCTTTCCTCCCCAACCAATTAATTTAGTGCCGAACAAATTAATGTATTTAAGTAACTCAATTTATCTTTCTTAGCACGCCTCGTAAGACATGATGTTTTCCTCTCTTAAGCAATCATCCTGTCCATCCATCCATCCATCCATCCATCCATCCATTATCGATACCACTTATTCAAGTCAGGGTCCCCGGAGTGCTGCAGCCCGGGAGCCTATCCTATCAGTCATTGGGGTGAAAACCAGGTTGCACCCTGGACCTGTCAGCAGTCCGTCGCAGGGCCACCATAGAGAGACACACACACTCCCATTCACACCTAGGACCAATTTAGATACACTAATTCACCTAAAGCAAGCAAGGCAAGTTTATTTATGTAGCACATTTTAGACACAAGCCAATTCAATGTGCTTTATTTAAAGACAAAATTTGAAAGCAATATAAACGAAAACCAATTAAATAGAGAAAATTCTGAAAACAATGATCTGAAATAGAGTAGAACAGGAGGATTAACATTACTGTGCACTGAAAGATGTTGATCAAAGACTACAGCCTTGATTTTAAAGGAGCTGAGAGTTGGCACTGACCTGCAGTTCTCTGGGAGTTTGTTTCATATATATGGTGCATAATAATTGAATGCTGCTTCTCCATGTTTTGTTTTGACTCTGGGGACTGAACGCAGACCTGACCCAGATGACCTGAGGGGTCTGGAAGGATCATAACATTGCAACACATCATAAATGTGCCATATACTACTTTATAAACCAACAGCAGTGTTTTAAATAAATTCTTTGACCGACAGGAATCCAGTGTAAAGACCGAAGAACTTGAGTGATATGATCAACTTATTCTGGTCTTAGTGAGGACTCGAGCAGCAGCGTTCTGAATCAGCTGAAGCTGTCTGATTTATTCCGATGGACTGACCGACCGTCCAAATGTGCACGTTTGTCCAGATCCAGAACAATCTCAAATACTAGTGTTCTCATTTGAGTCATTTATACTTTTGATCTCTTTCTGGAGCTTTGTAGTGAAGTGGTTAGCATTTTCTCCTCACAATTCAAAGGTCCTGGTTTCAACCATCCAACTTAGTTTCCTTAGTAGTTAGGATGGATCAAACATAGAAGAAACATTTCACCACAGGAGTGTAGGATCTAGTGATGGCTTGTTTGGCCCAGACAGGATATGAGCTCTAGTGATTGTCCTCTGGATATTTGGAGTTAAAGAGGGCTAACATAGAACCTCGTATATATCAAACTTCATGAACTAAATTCCTGTCTCATTTTTTTATGGAATTTAAATCTGTTCTGTATTTTGTCTCAATGTACCCATTGCTATGAACTTATCAACTTCATCTGCTATTGTGTTTTATTGTGTCTGATATTTTTTTAAGTTTATTGTTATTGTCATTTCTCTAGATGATGAAACCTTTCCCTATAAGACAAAGTCTGAACAGCGGAGCCGCGTGTCCTTAACAGAGCGTTTCACAGAGGCTGACCTCAGAAACCTCTGTGAGCTGAATCCACCCGCTCCGATGCAGAATGGAAACGTGGGCACACCAGTGAAAGTATTCCTTCAGCTCATTCAGTCATGCCGCTTGCCGTCGCGCCTCATCCGCAAGTTGGGCCTCACTTTCCCCAAGACTGGCTCTAACCGTCGCTATGGCAACGTGCCTTTCAACTACTATGACACGTGCACACTTCCAGCCACAGAAGAGACTGTGCTCACAGCGGCTGGGCATGAAATATCAGGGCCAGGAACTTTTCGCTCAGGACAGAGGCTGCTGGGTGACCGCCCAGAAACAACAGAGAGTGACGAACCACAGGAGGAAGAGGAAGCTGCTCAGTCAGACGCAGATGATGTGGGTTTCAGTCCATCTCTGTTTATAAGTGTATCAAATACAAATGAGCTGTTGTTGCTGGTTGGTTGTATGAATCATCGTGACCTATGTGGGTAGCTGTTTACTTATCTTATTGGTTGCAGGATGATGACTACTGTGAGGAGTGGGAGCGCCATGAAGCTTTACATGATGATGTAACCAGTCAGGATCGGACCAAGGAGAGGCTATTTGAAGAGGAGATTGAGCTGAAGTGGGAAAAAGGGGGGTCAGGCCTGGTGTTTTACACTGATGCCCAGTACTGGCAGGAGGAGGAAGGAGGTAAGCATCAAAACAAAACAAAAACCCCCAAAACAAAACAAAAAACCCAATGTCCCTCATTTTCATCTTGGGAGATTTTGAATAAGTTATATCATCCTGATGGTAAAATACCAATATAGTTTTGTATCTGTTTATACAAGAGAAATGATATGTATAGTTTATGTATAGGGCTTTATTATATCCATTACAATCAGTGCTGACCTTACTGATGTATTGTAAAACGGCATCATTGTTTTGCCAATTATGGTCCAATATGAGTCCTCCATTCACAAAAGATTGTTGCTATAACTGCATAAATATGTAACGTTTATGACGTTTTACGTAACGTTATTTCTGTTTTTGTACATTTTGAATTACTGTGTTTAAAAGACTCAGGTTCATGAATGTAATTCATATCATTCTTATCATATGTCCAGTGGTCAAACAGAGCAGAGGCTAAAAGGTTAATGGTCACGTAATTGGCCTGCCTGATGGAAATTAGTGAATTAAGTCAAACTGTCATTTTCAGCATTATTTCATGAGAATTCAAGACATCATTTGGGAGACATTTGTCACTGTAATAGAACTGTAATGGTAAATTAGGCAGCAAAAATGTACGTCATGATATTCTGTTGCTTGGTTGCATTGATAATCTAGAGTTTTCTCGCCTGCATGGTAATTAATGAATTATACTGACTTGTCTCTTTCTACCCTTTTTTAGATTTTGATGAACAGACAGCAGATGATTGGGATGTTGACATGAGCGTTTACTATGATAAAGGTATGTCATGTTTACTATTATTCAACCTTGACTTACAAAGAGGTGCAAAAGCCAAACATGCGGTTTGAAATATTCCGGCATTCTACATTTGGTTTAAACCATCTCCTCCTTCGGCAGATGGAGGTGACATGGATGCGCGGGACTATGTCCGGATGCGGTATGAAAAGAGGCTGAGGGAAGGTTTGGAGGAGAGATCAGGACACAATCAGTCTATTGGTAGCTTTGAGAGGTTCACTAAGGTAAGGAGGTTGCCACTACCCTTAGTTGTTCCCCATGTTTTTATCATATAGTTTTCCTTTTGTGATAATTTTTCTTCATATATTTTCCTTGGTCAGGGTGTGGGTCGTCGTGTGATGGAGAAGCAGGGCTGGAAGGATGGTGAAGGCCTGGGGAACAGTCAGGCTGGAATCCCCGAAGCCCTGGAGAATGAGGGACAACATCCCAGATGCAAAAGGGGCTTTGGGTGAGTATAAACAAGGAAATACAGTAGATATGTTCATTTTAATTTTGTTTTATTTATCACACGTTAATTTGTTTTGACCACATCTCTGTGGGCATAAGATTCTATAACTGCATTAGGACTCGTGTTGTATTTATACTTTTCATGGATTATTACATCTCTTTTTAATTCATTCTTTCCCATATATGGGACCTGTTGCACACCCTTGAAATGATTTCAATCATGCATTTTTACTTTTCTGTATATATTAAGGTTTTTCAGGAGTTTTTCCTTGTCTACCTAGAGAGCTTTGGGCTGGTCAGGAACCTCTTTGTTGTGTGGGCCTGTAAAGCCCTTTGAGGCATTGTATAATATTGGGCCAAACAACAAGACTTGACTTTTATCTTACTTGACTTAACTTTTAGTTTACAATTTATTTTGTTTTGTTTGTTTTTTGCAGGTATCATGGAGAAAAATTGCTGTTACACTCAGTAAAAAAGGCGAGAAGAGACTTTCATATAAGCACGGTGTATGATGAACCCAAAGACGTTGATAAAGGAGACACTCTGTTGAGACGTCAACAAAACACTAACATGAAATATCGAGGCTGGCAGCCAGGGGGCAGTATTGGACCACAAAGACGACTATAACGTTGATGTAAAAGCATATCTATATTTTTATTATTGAGTGTTTTTACCTATGTGTTATTAAAAAAAAATAAAATGTCCATGCCCCTCTGGTGTTTTCTTTGTACCTAATTTCACGTGTTACTTATTTTACGTGAAAAAAACACTGTTCTTCCACTCAATAAAATGTAGCTTTTATTTTGATACGGCGCGGGCATGACGCGGCTGTGCTTTGTATTAGCAGACGGCTATCAGCGACCGTTGTACGCATACTGATATCTCCGCGGCAAACTGATTGGTGCGTACTTGTTGAATTTTCGGGATGTTGTGAAACGAATAATACAAATTATGTAACATTGTAGCTGACGTGATTGCCATTGTTACATTTCTGCTGTTTGACTCGACAATTTTTTAGCAACTTAGCCAACTAGCTACCTTACAGCTAACTTTGATAGCTTAGCCAGGCTCTTTATTGACAGTGCTGATCAATATTTACTCCTCTCCTTACCGAGTGTCAGAGTGAGCCATTACTTTAGCGGTAAATGTCCGTGTTAAGTAATGACTAAACTTGTTTAAACCAGACTATTTACTGTCGTTATCTGACACGGACAAGCGGTGTTTTCCAGGTAAGAAGAAGACTTGGTGTTGATATCCTGTAGAAGGCAGCACGTGTAGGCTGGCTGACCCTTGGGTTCTATCAGATGTGAACCCATGCAGCCTTTACCCACCTCAACTGAAGCCATGTCCCACCATACAAAAGCATCCCCGTTGGTACGCTTCGGCCAGGTGGTCATTGGACCTCCAGGCTCAGGGAAAACCACTTACTGCCAGGGAATGTACGAATTTCTGACTGGCCTGGGAAGAAAGGTGGTGGTGGTCAACATGGACCCTGCCAACGATGGCCTTCCCTATCCCTGTGCGGTGGATATCTCTGAGCTCGTCACTCTGGGTGATGTCATGGACGGTTTGAAGCTTGGACCCAATGGTGGACTCCTATACTGTATGGATTATGTTGAAGCAAATCTGGACTGGTTGGAAAACAAACTGAATCAGCACAAAGACTGTTACTTCCTGTTTGACTGCCCTGGTCAGGTGGAGCTGTACACCCACCAAAACTCAGTCAAGAACATCTTCGCCCAGCTGGATAAGTGGAATTTCAGAGTGAGTGCTTCAATCTTTGGGGCTGGAAGGAATAATAAGGAATAATTATGAAATTGATTGTCAATACCCTGTAATTTTTTATAATTTTATCTCCATTTAAAGTAAGTAATCCTTTATTTTAATGTTAAAAAAAAT
>OMNV01020967.1:14527-54242 GCA_900303265.1 Brotula barbata | reverse complement strand
TATGCTGGTATGCCTCCAGGAAGAATGCCACCTAATCAAATGGGAGCACGTCCTTATGGCCCCAACATCGGGCCCAACATGGGCCCCAACATGGGCCCCAACATGGGCCCAACATGGGTCCCAACATGGGTCCAAATATGGGTCCTAACATGGGTCCTAACATGGGTCCCAACATGGGCCCCAACATGGGTCCTAACATGGGCCCCAATATGGGTCCCAACATGCCTCATAACATGGGCAACATGCCACCCCAGGTCGCTTCTGGGATGTGTCCTCCTCCAGGCATGAACAGGAAGGCTCAGGACCCCACAGCCATGCAGCATCCTGCCACCAACTCCATGCACAACAGGTGTGTTTTTTTATTGACCTTGTTCCCAGAATACCATAAGATAGATGTTCCCTTGCTCTGACAGATTCAATACTCATTTTGTTCCCCTTCAGAATGCCTGGTTACCCCAACATGTCTCCGGGCATGATGGGCTCAGGCCCTCCCTACGGCCCTCCTATGAACAACATGCCTGGAATGATGAATACTCAAGGAGGCTCACCTTATCCCATGGGCCCAAACATGGCCAATAACTCAAGTGGTATGTAGCGACTCCTTGTTGTAGTCGTGAATTAACATGGCAAAGCCTTAGCTATGAACTGCTTTCAAAACCAAATACATCATTGTGTGTCCAGGTATGGCCCCCAGTCCAGAGATGAACAACAAAATGAATAACAAAGTCGATGGAAGTGCAACACCCAAGCCAGAGTCCAAATCTAAGGTAACAGCTTCTTTTTTGCATTCAGAAAAAAAGATAATTCCAAATATGCCTTCTGTAAAATTGACATTATGCTATGACATTACCCTTGTCCTCTTTGTATTGCATGAAACAGAAGTCCAATTCTTCCACAACAACTAGTGAAAAGATAACACGTTTATATGAGCTGGGGCCAGAGCCGGACAGGAAGATGTGGGTGGATCGTTACTTAGCCTTCATTGAAGAGAAAGCCATGCCCATGACCAACTTGCCTGCAGTAGGACGCAAACCACTTGATCTCTTCCGGCTGTATATGTCAGTCAAAGACATTGGAGGCATGACACAGGTGAATATGTCATTTACAAGCAACAATTTATACCCAATGACATTTATTGTGCGACCTATGTTTTGTCAGTATTCTCATGACTGGCGTTTGTCTCTCAGGTGAATAAGAATAAGAAATGGCGAGATCTAGCTACCTCCCTGAATGTGGGTACATCGAGCAGTGCAGCCAGTTCTTTGAAGAAACAGTACATCCAATGTCTGTATGCCTTTGAGTGCAAGATAGAGCGTGGTGAAGATCCTCCTCCTGAGATTTTCACAGATAACAAGAAGAACCAGGCTGCAAAGGTGCAGCCACCCTCTCCAGGTTAGAACCCTGTTTTCTCCCACCTTTTATTAAAATATGTGTTGTTGTGTAATTTTTCACACACAAATATCTTAAATTGCTGCGTTTCACTGTCATTAAATTCTTGTATTGTATCTGTCTGCCCCTCTCATTCCAAACTGAAGCGTCCCTCTGCTCCACAGCTGGGTCAGGCTCTCTGCAGGGTCCTCAGACACCCCAGTCCACCAGCAGCTCCATGGCTGAGGGGGGAGACCTAAAACCTCCGACCCCAGCATCCACTCCTCATACCCAGATGCCCCCTATGCCACCCGGAGCCAGGTGAATCTCATTGAGCCTCCTTGCAAGATATAACCATTGCACTTAACCATTTGGTTCAAGCATCACAAATAAGTCATAATTAGGAAAACTAATTGAAATCCTGCCTCTCTCTACATCACGGTGCCTTTTTTGTGCTCTCCCCCACTTATTTCTAAATCACCCCCCTCTCCCTGCACCACATTTCCATCTTTGCTTCTCTCGTAGGAGCAGCGTTAACCTGCAGGACCCTTTCTCTGAAGGTAGTGACCCTGCATTCCCCAGGAGGAACATGACTCCTAACTCTGCCTATCAGCCTGGCATGAACACCCCAGAAATGCAAGGGCGTATGGGCACCTATGAACCCAACAAGGATCCTTTTGGTACCATGCGGAAAGGTGGGCAAACTGCATGACATCAAATGTAAAAGAATAATAATAACCATAATAATAATACACTACCCTTTTCTGGGAACTCAAAGACGCTTGACATTACAAAAGAAAAGAGGCTTGTCCTAACACACTTTCCCTTTGCATCTGTTTTATACATTTAATGCTCTCCAATTTGGAATGTTCTTCCAGTTGGAGAGCAGTTCCTGCCTGCTAACCAGGGCCCTAACAGCGGGGTGGGTGAACAACAGCAACTGCCTCAGCAACAACAGCAGCAGCAACAGCCGCAACCTCCATTCAACAGAGGGACGCCTGCAGCAATGGGTACAATGCCTATGGGCCCCAGACCGCAATATCCTTATGGAGCAGGCTACGACAGGAGGTAAGAATGACAGAATGAATGATTACCTGATGAAAGCTGTTGGATGCTGTCGATGGTAACCAGAGTGACAAATTTGTGGGAGTCTGTCAAGCGTGAAGTTTCTAAGCAGGACAATGGTCCGATTTAAAATAAGCTTCCAAAGTAGAATGAGCTTGAATGAGATTTGATTAACCTTTATTGTGATTTTAAGTAGCTGTTTTGTCTGCCTGGAATATTTGTAAAACAAATGCTTTTGTGCGGCATGCTGGTTGACAGTCCTGCCATTAATAGGAGAGTCATCATTTACTATATTTACTGTGCCCTGAGGAGAAAAAACAACAGAAATAAGGCACACATTGTCTATATTTAAAATGCAGCTTGTACTATTTGTGTGAATGTGATGTGATCTTATTAAGTTGGCAAGGGCTTTAAACTGGCTCATTTCCTAAGAGTAAGAGGATCGACAATATGTGGACTTTATATGGGGAATAATTATATTGTGTATTAAGTGCATGCAAGAAGAGTAAATCAGGTACATTTTTACAAATGAGTCACCGTTATAACTGTCAAACCTTAATTGCTGGCTTCATGTTTGACTGGTATGCTAGAAAATTCTAGAAACCTGAACAAAATCTATTGATGGTTACTTTTTATTTGCCACCCGAGGAATCGAGTGGAATTCAGTGTGATGGCTGTTGCTTTATTTTCTGAGCTCTTGCACATGTTTTGTCATAGTTTAACATGATATATATTCTTTGTATAGTATTAAATTGATCCTTATAATCTTCCCAGGTTGGAGCAAGGAATGGGCCCCGAGGGCAATATGGGATCTGGCGCTCCTCAGCCAAACCCTATGATGCCTTCCAATGCCGACACGGGGATGTATTCGCCAAACCGCTTCCCACCACAGCAGCCACGGTCAGTTTCAATGGCTCAAGCTTCATACGTTTAAAGCCACTTCCACTAGGCACCAGTCATCCCATACTTCAAAGAAATATATTGTGTTGAATCTGGATTGAAAGGAAAGCAATCCAACTAAAAACAACAGATTTTTAAGGATGGTCGTAGATATTTCCAGTAGGCAATATGGTCTTTACAGCTAACAAAAATGTACCTGGTTTGGCACTGATGTCAGTGTTACTGATACAATAGAGACAAATAATGAGGCCTGTTCGCTTTTGATTTTAAATCTATGACTGCTGTTGATCCCACCTTTGTCAGATTTGTTTTTTTAACAGTTGTTCCCCATTAAATGGATGTTTTTGTGATGTAATATTTTTTTATGGCCAAACTGACTAGTGACATGTTTGCAGGCATGATTCCTATGGTAATCAGTATCCTGGACAGGGAACGCCCCCTACTGGCTCTTACCCAAATCAGCAACCTGGAATGTACCCACAGCAACAACAGGTAAATGATCCACGCACTCCGGTTAGCCCCAGGGGCTTGGAAGGCAATGATCTTATGTTGCTGCTTTTTACTGTCTAATTAATTTTACTCCATGTTTATTAGGCTGTTATCATATTTAAGTCATTTGACTGACAATTTTAGACTTACAAACTAAAGTGTGGAATTTATCCATTTGCATGTGTTTTGTGTAGAGTTACAAGCGTCCTGTGGAAGGAGGTTACCCTCCATCAAAGCGACACGAGGCTGAGTACACTGGCCCGTTCCCTGGTGGACAGCAGCCGCCACAGCAACAACAGCAACAGCAAGGAGGTGCGCCTGCATCCTCCTCAGGACAGCAGGAACCATACAATCAGTACAGCGGAAGTGGGCCCTATCCTGGCCCCGATCGACGTCCACCTGGCCCAAGCAATCAGTTTCCCTTCTCCTTTGGACGGGAACGGATGCAGGGAGCAACGGGGCCCAATGCTCAGCCCAACATGCCCCCGCAGATGATGCAGCCAGGCCCCGATGTTCCTCAGGGAGGTATGTGGCAGGGAAGAGGAGACATGAACTATCAGAACTACCCAGGCCGACAGGCTGGCCCCGGGGGCCCACCCCAAGGACCAAGTTACCCTGGCATGAATCGATCCGAAGAGATGATGTCGTCAGAACAGCGCATTAATCACGATGGCCAGTGGGGTGGTCAAATGGGTCCAAGGCAGCCTCCTTATGGGCCTGCAGGACCAGGCCAGCCGATGTCACGTTCCTTACAGTCCAACTACCAGCCGCCTCAGGGTGTGCAGAATCACATTCAGGTGTCCAGCCCAGCCTCGATGCCTCGCGGCATCGAGACCAGAACGTCGCCCAGTAAATCTCCTTACATGCATGGAGGAATGAAGATGCAGAAGGCTGGGCCCCCGGTGCCTGCATCTCACATAGTGCCCCCTTCAGTGCAGTCGCCTCTGATAAGGCGAGACATGCCTTTTCCTCCAGGCTCTGTTGAGGCTACCCACCCCGTTCTAAAACCCCGTCGGAGACTCACCATGAAAGATATTGGTAAGAAATGTAAATCTCCTTACAGTGATAAACAATTTGCCTCTTTTGTACACAGTTATACGCTGTTGCTTTGACAGTATGCGCTTAGTATTTTTGTTTTTTGTCTTGCCTTATTGCTAGGAAGCCCAGAGGCCTGGAGAGTCATGATGTCACTAAAGTCGGGCCTGTTGGCTGAGAGCACTTGGGCTTTAGATACCATTAACATCCTCCTGTATGATGACAGCAGTATTTCCACTTTTGATCTCAACACGGTGAGACTCATCAGTGTGGCCCGACCAATGGTTCATGACATCACGCCATGTATGTAAATCAGATCTCATGTTTACATTGTTGTGTTTCTATCTTCAGTTGCCCGGCCTTCTAGAGTTGGTGGTGGAGTATTTCAGACGTTGCCTCATTGAGATCTTTGGAATCCTGCGGGAGTATGAGGTGGGAGAGCTCGGCCAGCGGACACTCCTTGATCCTGATGCCTTGAAGCGTGACTTGGACAGCACAGAAGAGGGGGGATCACGACTGGAGGATATGGACCAGGACGACGAAGAAGAAGATGAAGAAGAGGAGGAACAGGAAACTGAGGGGTCAGCCCATGTAAAGGAGGAACAAGAAGAAGAGAAGTGCTCTGATTCTCGGGGTCAAGATGTGAGGGCAGATGATGAGGAGAGGAAGGAAAAGGGGTCTTCACACGAGACAGGTTCAACACAGTCCTTACATAACCATGAGAAACCTAAACAGGCCAGCAAGTTTGACAAATTTCCCCTCAAAGTGGTACGAAAGAAAGACCCATTTATGGCTGCTCATGCTCAGAATCATGGCAAACTACAAGAATTTGACAGTGGATTACTGCACTGGAGTGCTGGAGGGGGAGATTCAACAGAACACATCCAGACCCACTTCGAACCTCGTAAAGACTTCTTGGAACCACGAGAACGGATACCTGTGCCCGCAAGCGTTATGAAGCGAAGAGTCCCAGAAGAAGACCTACGGGAAAATTGTTTGCCAGTAGAGGATGAGAAAATGAAGCATCAAGAGGAAGAAGATGGGCCAAACAAGACACCTTCTTCAGATAAAGGAACGGTGTCAGAGAAGACCACAGTCAGTAGCGAGGAGGAGGGAAAATTGGATTGTGAAACAAAGACAATTGAGACAGAGGGCAGTCAAATTCACCAGGAGAATAACAGACCCATTCCTTCACCTGGCAGTGGTATAACCCAGCAGGTCCAGCTTTCCGGTGCCGTCCTGGAGGATGAGCCTCACAGTAAAGATGAGGGACCACTTATCTCATTGGCTAACTGGCAGGATTCTTTAGCCCGTCGCTGCATTTGTATTTCCAACATTGTCCGCAGTCTGTCATTTGTTCCCGGCAATGACCACGAGATGTCCAAACACCCAGGGCTGCTTCTCTTACTGGGACGCCTGATTCTGCTCCATCACAGGCACCCCGAACGCAAACAGGCCCCGCTCACCTACGAGAAAGACGAGGATTCAGACGAGGGCACGGGCCAGAGAGATGAGTGGTGGTGGGACTGTTTGGAGCTGTTGAGGGAGAACACATTGGTCACTTTGGCCAACATCTCAGGCCAGCTAGACCTCTCCATTTATCCTGAGAGCATCTGCTTACCGCTGCTGGATGGTCTTCTGCACTGGGCTGTCTGTCCCTCAGCGGAGGCTCAGGATCCCTTCCCCACCCTGGGCCCCCACAGTGCTTTGTCACCTCAGAGACTGGTTCTTGAAACACTGAGCAAGCTAAGCATCCAAGACAACAATGTGGACCTCATCTTGGCCACTCCACCGTTCACTCGGTTGGAGAAACTATACGGGACCCTGGTGCGGTTAATTGGAGACAGGAAGGTTGCGGTCTGCAGGGAAATGGCGGTGGTCCTGCTCGCCAATCTGGCCCAGGGAGATACTCTTGCCGCCCGTGCTATCGCCGTTCAGAAGGGCAGCGTGGGCAACTTGCTGGGCTTCCTGGAGGACAGTTTGGCAGCCACGCAGCTCCAGCAGAGCCAAAGCTCTCTGCTACACCTACAGGGGATGCACTTCGAGCCCACGAGCCCGGACATGATGCGGCGAGCAGCCCGGGCTCTGCATGCCTTAGCCAAGGTGGAGGAGAACCATCCAGAGTTCACACTACACGAGTCTCGACTCCTCGACCTGTCAGTATCACCCCTAATGAACTCGCTGGTTTCTCATGTTATCTGTGATGTACTGTTTCTCATTGGCCAGTCATGACAGCTGTAGGGAGCCATGGCTCCTCCTGTTTGGGGTTTGTCCCCATCCCCTCTTCCCTGGTAACCTGGCTTGTGTGTGTAAAGGGGCAAGGAAAGCTCGCGTAACTGTTTTAATTTATAAAAACCCTTCAGATTCCATTCTCTGAGCCCTTCCCAGGTCGTCCTTGCTCAAGGAGGGCAATCACAGAGCTGTGGTGGATTACAAACCAGAGAGGTGCCCACAACGTGACACTACTTGCAACATGAATGCCAACTGGATGACAGAGCAGTGCACCATGGTTGGGAGACTGTTCTGCACTTGGGGGGGAAAAGTACTTTTTAATAAAGAGAAATAAATGAATAAATAAATAGCTGAAAAACAAAAACTGTAACCAAAGTTGCTGTCTCGTTTACAGTGAGTTTGGGAGACAAAGTGTGCCCTAGCTGTCCCCCTCGAGGGCACAGTGAGTCTGTAAATGGTTGACGTTCTGAGATGAAGCAGACTGACAAGTGGCCTACTGGTTGTAGTTACTGTAGTTGGGTTCTCACAAGTCAGCCCGACAGTAGACAAAATGCTGTCAATAGACATCTTCACCGGGGAGGCCTGTGCAGTGTGCAGTAGATTGTAGGACATTTCTGTACCGTACTGCTCTTGAGTGTAAAGCATTCTGTAACACATTTCACACAGAGAAGCTGACAATGCGGCTCTGCTAGAGTTTTGAGGTCATTTTAGTTTGATGTTAAACAGAAAATGGCTTTCTTCCCCAAAGTATCGAGAACCTACAACACCCTTACCTCCTCTCTGAATCCCTTGATTGTATGAATACCCTTATGAAAAGAAATCACCTCTTAGGACTGGTTTTCAACTTCAAATACAGCTTTGCTGTGGTGTATATATATTGTTGTACATTACACTTCCTTTCTCTGTGTCTGTCTGTCTGTGTCACTATTCTCACACTTGTTATTGGTGAGGGATTGAGGCTGGCTGTGAGTTTGGTCCCTGACCTCCAGTCCCTGCTGAATAGACCCACTCTGGTCTCTCCACAACTCTGTAGTATGGCAGACACAGCTCAAAACTGTTATCTCCTGGTACAACAAAATAAACTTTAGGTGAAGTACACATTTGACAATTTTTCTCCAGTCATGGATTCTGCATATTTGTATTTCAGACTATGTAGCTAAGACGACATGTAAATTCCTCCCTTTCCCTTTTTTGGCTCAATGAATATCATTTATTCAGTATGAAATCTTTATACTATATGTTCCACGTGGTAAGAATAAATGTACATTAAATCTTCGTAAGCTGTTTGGATTTGTTCTTGTGGATTAACCAGCTCCTATTTATGGAAGGTAGAAATGGGTCTAGATGAATCAGACACTTTCAACACAGTGGCAAATGTAGGCATGGGTAAACTGACTTGTATGTATTGTCTCCGTGTACCTCAGGATATATGATGAAATTTTCAGCTCCCAATTAATACTGAGCTCATTCTTACAGTATATGCTTAATCTTTACAAGTGATATTTGGAAAGTAAAATACAACTGCTTATGTATTCTGCCCGAATCAGCATTCAAGTGTGCATCAGTAAACAAATCAAAATTCAAGTGGGTTTACTAACAGTTTACTAACGTATTAAAATTGAATTGCATGTTCCCATTGAAGCCAATCAAGAAAAGCTTTAATACTTTTTAAAGAAATTAAGACTTTCTTACAGAAATGGGCGAAACGCACCGTTTTAGCTTCAGTTGAATGTTTTTCACCGTTCAATCGCCTCATGAAACGGTAAAAAGCGCCATCTGCTGGAGATAATGTGTATTGCTGCGTTAATAATGTATGGAGTGTACAACTTAGCCAAAGCGGGTGGGTTGCGAAAAAAGTAAAGGAAGTAAGTAAAATGTGTTTAAAAGCGGCCTCACTGTTTTCTCCAATAACATTGTCGATAGTGACAAAACGAAGCGTCACATGTTATCAAACAGGATGAGAGAGCTTTTATTTTGAAAGGCGACCTTCGCTGTCACCCCGGAAGTGGAAGGGGCCATTCGAAAAGCAGCCAGATGCAGGATGTGAGAGGGGAAAGATGAGCACCTGAGCGGCTCTGAAGGATGTTTTTACCCTGGCAGCAAGACAACAACATTTAATTATTACCCTCAGCTGTATTTATAAAAAAACAGAGTAGACGCGATACTCGTTTATTGTCTCATTTGGGGAGTAGTTCTTCCTAGCGAGATATGTTTAGTAGAAAAGGTGTCGAGCCCAACAATGACTGCCGGATAGTATCGACGATGTTCGGGCCTTTTCTATCCAGGTTTTCCACATTTTATCCATCAGATGTGTGACAATGGATGTCAGAGTAGTTCTGGAGTTCGCTACAGTTACCCGGGGCCTTTCACTGTTTCTACAGGTCAGTCTCGTCCACATTTAGCAGCACAGGAGTGTATAGTTAGCTTTCGTGTTTCCATAGGATTGCTTTACGTTAGCACCGATACATAATCGATTTTTCGTCTGTCTAAGACAGTCACTGTTGATTTTTTTTCACAACTGACTGATCTATGCAAGGTGTATTCCGAAATTATAATTAATTGAGTCGTCTATAATCGAATGTGTGTGTGTACCACGGGTGAATTTCTTACAGCGGGGATAAAAGGATCAATTAAAACTTCAAATTTACAGTCCTAACTAGTAATCTTGTTAATAAATCGTCATGATTAGGGCAACTTGACTCCAAATTGATGTTGTCATAGAAAGTCTGAGGTCATCATCGATGTCCTATCCTCCAAAAGCTTTATTTTAAATTCTTGTAAAAAATCCCAATGCTTCCAATGTTGTGATCAGATTCCTCACTGCCAGGATTTTATCAAAATAAACATTTTATTCCAATGACATGAATATACTAAAAAGCACATATGAGTCCTTTTCTTTCAACTTCACCTTGTTTACCTTTGCATATAAAGGGTTAAGGTGTAGACTAGTAAAACATGCATTGTCACTTGAAGATGTGATGATTTGTTACTTTTTCATTGATTGTTATCCAGTAGAATGGTGACAGTGAATGAAATACATTTATCTTGCACGAGGCTGCGTGCTTATTCACAAAACACAGAAAACGTTTCGCTTGGGTACAATAAAAGTTGCCTAATACAATAAGAACCTTTAACGTGCTTCAAGTGAGCAATACAAGTGTGTTGTTTGCCTCTAGAATTTTTCTGAATAATCAATAACATGTCATTTTAATTGGTTATGTTTTCAATCCAGTAAGTGATTGTAATCATTTAATTGTGGCAGTGCTATCACACTGTAAAAGGGAATCCTTTACGTGATGTACTTACTGAGTGATTTATGCTAACCACAGGCTGTCCTGAACGCTGCCATCCCTGACCATGACGCTGATGCGTTCAGGCCCCCTCGGACAGAAGAGCCTCTCTACTTGGACCCTGCCGTGGAGTGGCTGCTGAGCGGCCTCTCTCACTGGGACGCTGAGCATTTCCTCTTCATTGCCGAGAGAGGATACTTGTATGAGCATAACTTTGCCTTCTTCCCGCTCTTCCCTGTCATCCTCAGAGGCCTGGCTGAGACGCTGCTGTGGCCCCTGAGTGGCTGGCTTACGGTGCGGGGCCGTTTGCTGCTGGCTGTTGCTCTGGGCAACACTGCCCTCTTCCTGTTGAGTGTGGTCGCTCTGCACGCTCTCAGTAGAATCGTTCTGCAGGACAGACGTCTCGCTTTCCTCTCCAGCCTGCTGTACTGCATCACCCCTGCTAATGTTTTCATGACTGCTGGATACTCGGAGAGCCTGTTTGCTGCACTCACGTTTGGAGGCCTGTTCCTCTTAGAGAAAGGATTCACCTTTACAGCCTGCTTGGCCCTCGGCATAGCCACCGCAGCGCGTTCCAATGGACTCGTTAATATAGGATTTCTGCTGTATCTTCCCTCGCTACACGCCATTTCCCAGATTCACGTGTATCGTACGACGACAAAAGGTCAGAATAAGGTCTTCCATTATATGTGGATCATCGTTCGTCTCCTGTTCACCTCTGTCTTAGGAACTGCAATTCTCGCCCTTCCGTTTTGTGCTTTCCAGTACTATGGTTACAGGACGTTTTGCACCCCGTCAGTGTCCTTGGAGCGGATCCCCCCTGCACTTTTGTCATTGGCCGAACGGAAAGGGTACCGTGTTCCAGATGAAAATGGCCCGCCGCCCCTCTGGTGCATGAGACCCCTCCCTTTGCTTTATTCTCATATCCAGGATGTGTACTGGGATGTGGGCTTCCTCCGCTACTTTGAGTTGAAGCAGATACCAAACTTTCTTCTGGCTCTACCCATGGCAACTCTTGGCATAATGGCAGCTTATGGATACGTTCAAGCAAACCCAGAACTTTGCCTGAGGCTAGGGCTTTGGGAGACGGGTCCAAAAAAACATATCGACAAACCCACGCCAGGATTCTACAACCCCAGAGTGTTTGTGTATGTCGTACATTCAACCGTACTCCTGGTGTTTGGCACATTGTGCATGCACGTGCAGGTAAGGAAGCTAAGATAGTCCATCAATAAATGTATGTTAAGGACAATGTTTTATTTTCCAATCATGGCCACTTTTTAATTTCTCTGTCTCCAGGTTCTGACCAGATTCATGGCCTCCTCTTCTCCTGTGCCCTTCTGGATCAGTGCTCATCTGCTCCTCCTCAATGAACCACTTCTTCATCGAAGGAAAACATCGGTGCCCAATGTGCAGGTCCGGACATATACCTCTGCCAAAAATGGATGCAAGCACACATCTCAAAACCCCATCACAGCGCTGCTGCCACACTGGAAAAACTGCTCCCCTACCACGCAGAGCATCTTGGGATACTTCCTGTCTTACTGGATCCTTGGCCTGGCACTGCATTGTAACTTCTTGCCATGGACTTGACTTGAGACGTCGCTATTATAATTGCTATAAATTATTTTCACGGCTGGGCTGTATATCATATTTTAAATTATATGAATGCACCTCCACAGGTGTGTTTGTGCAATATGTAACTTTAAAAAAAAAAAAATCCAGTAGATGTTGCAGTTTTTCACAATTGCTAAGACACATAGCTTGCAAACTTCCACCCTTTTCTCAAAGCTGTAAACACAGAGCCCCATTGTCAAACTACATTCACAAAACCTCGGACTCCTTTTGCAAAATCAAACAAACAATCAAAACACTTTTAGCTCCGCTCAAAATTTGATCCTACGCAAGCCGATTAAAGCACTATTGAGCATTCATTACACACTACATCAAAAAATGAAAAAAACACATTGTTCAGGACATAAACACTGCTACAGAAAAAAAATGTTTACTATTCAAAAAACACTAAATGCATTTTGTGTTTTCCTACCTGCATACTGTAAGTACTGCAAGCAATACAGTACTGAATGTCTGTGGATTCAACACTTGTATACAGTAAAAATGCAGGACTGCAAAAGGAGAAATGACAAAGATCAAAAGTAAATGGAAAGTACTTGACAGTACACTGTAAATGTACAATGCTGTAAAGTATATGACAGTACACTGTAAATGTACAGTACATGACAGTACACAGTAAAAGTCAGCAAGTGATTCATTGGGCCTCATCATCACTTTGTGTTAGCTTTGCTTCCCTCATCGGTTCATATGTGGGAACATCACAGTCTCGCAGTTGCTGGAATTTCATATGAAAAGTTCTTGGTCTTCCTTGTCCTCCTCTTCCTCCCTGTACCCTTACTCTTCCGTCTTTTTTTCTGCCTCTCAGATCGATTCAATCCTGCGTTGGTATTGACTGGCCTTATATTGGTTTCCTCACATTTTTCAAGTGGCGTCTGTGTTGTAATTGCGTTAAACTTCTGCCACCATTATGCATCACAGGGCAAAATGTGTTTTCCCGAGTGAGAATGTGTTTCGAGTTTTGCAAAAATGGAAAATCTGAAGATCTGCAAATTGTGTCTGACTAGGTGAACATTGTTTTTAGTTTTGCCAAAAGCGTGATGGAGTCAATAAATAGGCTCAGGCCACCAAGCTTTGGGTTCAAAGAGTGGGGTTTAGTGTTTTAGCAATACAGAAAAACTGGAAGATAGTTAACTGCAATAGCATGACAAATAATTTGTCATGGAAATTGTATACAAGACTTCACAATTTTGAACATCGCCAGAATTTGTCAAGTCTGTGCATGCGTGTGTGTTAGACAAGTTTTCACTTATTGACAATGAGGTCTTCTTTAGGACTGTGAGTGTGCACAGACTGGTTTATTGTCATTTCTTTAACTCTCTGTTAGGTTTTGCACCTGTTAACGGTGGGTAACTGCCAGTTCTATTAATATTTTAAATATATGGCATTTGGTGACCTCAACAACCTCCATTCACTAAGTTTTAACCCCTTAAACACTGGTAAATAAACTGGGCACACTTAAAGACAAGTGCAGTTTAGGGTTATTCAAAAGATTTTGGATACATTTAACGAACATTTTCACAGATACTACATGGAATGCATTAAAATATTGCTTAATTTTCAGAGAAGTTATATTTTTTAAATTCTGTTATAGTAGCCCTTATTTTGTAAGCTATGGTATTTTTAATTTGCCTTAATTCTAGATGTGTTGGGTATCATTTATACAGATTTCACCAGGATGCATCTTGATATATCTGGTGTATTTGGACACTTCGGGCATTTCTCTAGAATTTAAAATAAAACTTCATAATGATGGAGCCATTGGCGAATACCTCAATTTAGGAGGTTAATACCAGAAAATGTGTATGTAGTAAGAGTAACTGACAAGCCTTAAAACAGATGCTAAGCTACATTACTGTAACATACAGGGAAAAGCATCAACCATAAAGGAAAGTAATAAATACTGTCTTCTGTAGAGTTTACTTCTGTGAAAAACAGTCAGCACATTTGAGTTGCACATTATTGTCTAGTTTGTTTGGAGTGGTTTGTGAACATTCTTAAATGTACAGTACAATGCATCTGAAATTTGATACATGTTGTTTGGTTGGGAAGAATTGTATTTGAAAAAAAATATTTTTATTGAAATATCTTATTCTAACTGCAGAATTAGAAATTTGAAGGCTTTGTGTTGTGCATGATTGTAAGAATGATGGAACGCTACAGATTGAGACCTGAGTATGAATGGAAAAATAAAATCTGCTCTAAAGGCTTCCTCAAATATTTGTTTTGTATTCAATGTAATAGTAATTACTCACAAGATAAATGTTGTAGAAATAGCTACACAACATTAAACAATTATGCAGTGCCATGCAATCAAAGACAGTGGAAAATATACACTTTCAGAAATTTTGGTATAAATGCAAATACTTTTTAAATAATCACAAGTTTTACTTGTTGGTTGGTCGGGGCAGTCATTTCTATTACAGTTGAGAGGTCCGTGAATCAGTTCTCCAGTTGGCGTGAGTCCTAATCTCCACTGATCTACAAACAATCAGAGTCCTCATGGTTCGGGTTATTATGATTTACAAATCAGCGCTGAGTCTCTGGTGGTGACGTCACGAGCCACACGGCGAAGCTGGTTGGCTGACGGCTGAAGAAAAAGGAAATGTGAGCCCCAAGGAGTCGAAGCCTTCGTTTGTGCTCTATTACAGATTAAATATCGATATACCGCAGCACGTTCGATATCATTGGAGTATGGTTTCTGTTTAGGGTTACAAAAAATGACAGTCAACGTTGTGTCCGTCCAGGAACCGACTGGTTTCGCAAAACTGTCCAACGGAGAAGAATGGAATTGCTGCTTCTTAAGTTAGCTAGCGACAAGGATGGGAATCTGAAAGCTAACAAGCCAACTGCCTAGCAAAATGACCGTACAATGTCCGGTATGAGTGGAGATTTAAAGTAATATTTGCGGGGAGAAAGACATCTTTACGGGCGCCCAAACTACCTCTGAAAAGTATTTGTCCTCCCGTTACACGATGAAGAACTGTGAGTACCAGCAGATCGACCCACGGGCGCTAGCAGTGTCACCGTCTTCCGCGCAGCCACACTCCGAGACGAAAGTCCAGCGGCCGCGGAGGAAATGGGAAGTGTTTCCAGGAAAAAACCGGTTTTACTGCGATGGACGGGTCATTGTGGCTCGACAGTGCGGTGTTCTCCCTCTGACGCTGGGCCTTATCGTTGTCACTTGCGGCCTTTTCTTTGCATTCGAGTGAGTGTGGGTCTTCTGTTTTGTGATCTCGATCGTAACACTATATGGGTCCGTGAATGCACCACCACCAGCCCAAATGTCCTGTGTGTGAGCTAAAGAGTAATTACATAGATAGGTACTATACAGGGTATAGTTTTTGGACATTGTGCTCTTTGGACATATGTTTTTTTTATTGAAAACCGCATCATTATGTGTCCCGGACTTTTCTTGTAAAATTAGAATGAACAATATAGAAAATGTCTTTAGTCATTACAAGTCTTGTTAGCAGACAAAGTCGTTGAAGCAGCAATTTGATTTAGCATTCTGAAATTCTATAATTTTTTGTCAGTTTTTGGCTACCACTGAAAAGTTCATATGAGTAATCCAGCTATGACTAAATGCTCAAGCATTTCAGCATTGTTCGAAGAACGTTTCTCAATACTAGTGGAAAAAGCTGGGTTGCGAAACATAAGATGTCAGATCAGTAATTTGTGTTTGATTTGGCCGGTGAACAGAAGCATTGTGGGTCACTACAGGTGTGTCATTACCTTGATAGACCAAAACTAATAGTTTTTTTTTCTATGGCAGTTGCCCATTCCTGGTGGAGCACCTGACTGTCTTCATCCCAGTGAGTGGTGGGGTGCTTTTTATTTTTGTGGTTGTTACCCTACTACGAACCAGCTTTACGGATCCAGGCATCCTTCCGAGGGCCACCCCAGATGAAGCTGCAGACATAGAGAAGCAGATAGGTAAAGCACAAACTAGACAGATGGGGTCAGAGAGCTTTGCCATATGGGGGGGATCACACTTAACCTTGTAGAGCAAGTTGGTGACTTAAGCTGATTATGCTGTCCATGTTTACGATAACAAACACCAAAAAGAAAGAACAGTACTTTATTGATCCTACATTTAACACATCCTAACTATGAGGAGCAGTGGGCAGCACTCACATGCAAATACAAACACACTAGCAGCCGGGGACCAACTCCAGACTTTCCACCCTGTGGCCTGGTCAAGTACAGGAGTGATTAGCCTAACACAAATGTTTTTGTGGGTGGGGAACTGGCGCACATCCACGCAGACACGGGGAGAACATGCAAACTCCACACAGAAAGGTGTGGTCCTCGACCCTGGGACTCGAACCCATGACCTTCTTCCTGTGAGGCAACAGCGCTAACCTATTCCTTGTGTTGTTATTTCATTTTATAAAACGTTTGCTCACTTTTTAAAGAGGGAATAAAGTCTCTCCCTCCCTGCTTCTCTATTTTAAGATACCTCAGGATCCTCCACATACCGGCCCCCTCCACGGACAAAGGAGATCCTCATCAACCAGCAGGTGGTGAAGCTCAAATACTGCTTCACCTGCAAAATGTTCCGCCCTCCTCGGACATCCCACTGCAGTGTGTGTGACAACTGTGTGGGTAAGAATGGGATGGATGGTGACCGCTTATTATTCCGGTTGTGCTAATGACTCTGAACAACTAAATCAGTTTCCGCTGATCCTTTAAACGGCTGCTCCAACCACATCAACAGTTTTCCCAACAACACTTGGCTCCACCACAGCACTTAAAAACAGAGCTTTGGGTATCTGCACGCTGTGACAAAGCACCAGAACTAGAAATCCAAGCAAGGACTCAGAGACGTCATGTGAGCTATGTTTGCTGACTTTGAAATCTTGAGCACTTTTGAGTGTGTTAAAGAAAAACATCTTCCATTTCCATTTTTTTTTTGACAATTATTCTTGTAAATTTGAAATTGGTGATTAAAAAGGCTTCATAACTATTCTAAAACTTCAGAAACACAAATAATTCCAGTGTTTTCACTGGAGGGCAGCCATTAAATTGGAAAGTTCATCTTTCTATTTTTATATGCTGATCTGTGGGGAAAATGATTGTCACCATCATTAAAATAGGAATTGCAGGATTGTAGTGATTTTGTGTCATGCAGCAGTAAGATATTGTTCAAAACTCTCAAAATGTTTTGATTATGAAACAAATGTATGAGAGTACAGCTTAATCTTTAGTTCAGTGTATGTGGTATAAATAGGACCGTTTGTAAGTGATTTGAATCAACATATGTCTCATTTATAATCAGCTGTATTAACATATTTTATATTATATTTTACACAATGTTTAAACTTTACATATTTCATTTAATTTGTGTTTGTTTTCCCCTTGCAGAACGTTTTGATCACCACTGCCCATGGGTGGGGAACTGTGTGGGCAAACGCAATTACCGCTTCTTCTACAGCTTCATCATTTCTCTCTCTTTTCTGACATCTTTCATATTTGGCTGTGTCATCACGCACATCACCCTGCGTACGTATTCTCATACCACTAAACGACACTAATGCGCTCACTAGTTGTTCTCGTCATGTTATGCTCCTACATTTGAAATTCCCTGCATTTGTCTTTTCCCCTCAGGATCTCAAGCAGGTAGAGGCCTTGTCCAAGCCATCCAGGAGAGCCCTGCCAGATATCCTTTACACGTACCAAATATTCACACAACTGGCCTGTTTGCGAGGACATTTGATGCCACTGCAGTTCTTTACAGAGTAATACCAGAAGCCACAATGTTGACTGTGCATTTCCTGCTACTCCTCAGCCTAAGTCCACACCTAATAGGATCACAGGGTTAGCATCTAGCTGTGTTAAAATAAGAGCTTTTGGGCCGAGGGCTTTTCAGTCATGGCAGTTGCTGCCTTACTTCCACGTGGGATGATGTCAGCAGCTGAACAAGTATGGATTACATGACCATATAATTGTATATTTACAGAGGGGGAAATCAGACATTTTCATTTATTCATTTACTTTGCATGTTTTAGCTTTTAATTTTGTATTACTGTCGTTTTTTGAACCTTGAAACACTGCTTACACATAAATGATTAATTTGTGATCCTGGATCTCTGAGCTCCCCACCAATCCCTTCAGCACACACACCCTACAAGACCTTTTCAGACAATCAATCCATGTATTAGTTGTCACCATGCAACTGACTCAACACAGCGGCTCAGGAAAGTGCTTTAACTGCATTGTGTACAACATTTGATACTGCAAATATTTTGCCGCTCACCTTCCGTAAACTGCAGCAGGAAGAATTGACAACGGGGCAATATGAAGATGAGGCTAGTCAGCTTGACACTCTCTGTTCATTTGCATAGCTGTGATGCATTGGGGAAATGGTTGTCCGTCATGTGTTGTAGGGATTTCAGTACAAAGCCCACATACACTTTACATTAACAGTGGTATGGTCCTCCAAAGATGAAAATTCAATATTGGAAGCTGCTTTTAGCGGTAATGGAATGTTTGCCTCAACTCGCCTTAATGTTTAGCTTATTCTGATTATTTTTGGGACACTAAAGATGATTTAGCTGTCGTTGGATAACGTGCTCACATATTGATTAATTTAGAGTGTCTAATGTTACAAGACATATTTAATTGATACTTGATCGATCATTCATTAGAGTGATTCGTTATCATGCCTTGACCATCCTTTGTGTACTGTTGTGGAATTGGTGATTTGTTTCTTCTCCATCTGGTCTATCCTGGGCCTCTCAGGCTTCCACACTTACTTAATAGCCTCCAACCTCACAACGAATGAAGATGTAAGTACTTGTATGATGCAGTTCAGTTTATCCGATAGATTGTTCAGGATATTTGACTGCTTTCTGTCTATGTCCAATACACAGATAAAGGGCTCCTGGACTGGTAAGAGGGGAGCAGAGGAATCCGCCAACCCTTACACTTACAACGGCATAATGACCAACTGCTGTGCGACTTTATGTGGCCCCATGCCTCCAAGGTCAGCAGAGAGCCGCACGTCCTTCTTTCATTTTCTACAGCATCGCCCTGCTTCTCTCAGAGTAGAAACATTTGCTGCGTGAGTGAAAATTATATCCTAACCCCTCCATCTGTTTTGTTTACTAGCCTGATTGACAGAAGAGGCTTCCTGCCTCCCGATGAAGTAATCTCTTCTGCTTCGGAGATGGAGCTGCCACCCTTCACAGCCAAGAATGACAGACATATGGTAGGATGAAAGGGCTTATGAGTGCTGACCGTCCCGTAGCTCCTTTGTTCTAGGCATGAGCCCCCTGTGTGCCTTTTCTACTCACTCAGTCATAGTGGTTACATGCCGAATAAAACTTTGATTATGCCGTGATTAAGGCAGTAAACAACCAAACCAGCATTTTCAAACACGATGTACACGCCCTAATGCGACTGAAATCGGCACAAATCCCTGCTTACTCTGAGTAACGGACCTAGATTATGTGATGATTAATTAATATATTCATTTATATAGGTGTCTTAATATGATTAAGGCACAACCACCTCACACTGCGATTTACACAACACTTATGTGTACAAGGGTGATTGCTGATTCAGTTTGTGTACATGGATTAATCATATTTTAGCAGTAAAATCACAGTGAGGATAAATACGGAGCATTGTGTGCGTGTGCTCGTAGAGTTGCCTTCGTACCTCCAATCTGTGCCCGCTGCTATGAAAGCTGCACATTTAATCTCTGTCCATGCAAAGAAGAGACCAAGTCGAATTTGACAGTTAATGGCTCATGAATTAGTCGATCACAGTGCAAAGTGCTTTGTTTTTTAAAACTTTTTTTTTTTTATTTTTTTTTACCCTTTTCTATTTGTAAGGCTGCGTTCATTATTCAGAAGCTGAGCATGTTATTTGTTGACCTCTCATATTGATATATTGTGGCTATTTTCAATGAAAATCGTTATTATTGGGACATTTAAGTATTTGCCTTGTCTTCATCAACACTTTCAGGAATTCTCCGTTTCGCTCCATCTACCTCCTTCTTAATGTACTACTGAATTTGCCTTTATGTTGTGGTGAAGCTGTACACCCAAAGCACATGATTTCAGCTTTTAAGGTTTTTCCACACTTTCGTCACATGGATCCTTTTTGAGCTTTAGGTTTAGATTGTATTTTGAGTTCAGCACTTTATCACAGTTGAGATGTCACACACCATGATTATATTCACTCATTGTTTTATCAGCATGTCAAAGGTCTGTAATTTGATATATTTTACTTTCCTAGACCTAGGACAGTATTCTTTTATTTCAATGCATAACAGTTGTGTTTTAATGTTAAATAAAAACTTTTGTATTTTGGGATTTTTGTTTTTTCTTTTTGTTTTTTTCGTCATACTGCTAATTTAAGTTGACAATCAGAGTTGTGTTTTCTGGGATTTCCACATGGTTTTACTAGATGTATATAAATGATTGCTTGTGGTTATCTATATTATAAATAAGTACATCATCTAAAGCCTTCTTGTGAGATGGCCGATTTAACGACCGGTGTTGTGCTGTATCCATTCCACTCTGTCAGGAGGAGAACTGTCAGGATTTTGCTTTGTCCTGCACAGCCTGAAGGGCACAGCAGCATGTAGACTGTTGATGGTAAGATGAAGGTCGAACATGTGACCAGTCGTCGCAGCATAGTTCCGCTTGACACGCATGTCCTCATCAATTCTTTTAGACTTATAGACTTGTGACTTTTCTCCCATCATCAGTGATGTCTTGTTTTCACTAATTCGTCATATGATGTGGTGTTGAGTGTCTGCAGGGCTGCGGGTTTCAGTCACGCCTTACTTATGAATGCATGCCTCGCTACCATTCATTACAGCCTCTTAATCTTCCTCCTCATTAACATTTGCTCACCCGCTCTGTTCTAGATATCGCCGGTGTGTGAAAGCTGATGATCTTTGTCTTTTCTCTCTGCAGTGAGATGAGATTGTTTTCCCATTTGTATGTCGCTGTGTTGTGCATGAGTAGGAGTTGCAGTCCTTGACATAACGTCAGCTTTGCTCTTGTAAGACTCAGGAGGAAAACGAGTAAGCACAGGAATCAGAATAATCCTTTCCATTTGTCTCTTGTTGTCTCCGGCTAAGTGCACCGCCTCATGCGACTCATTTCCTCCATGCTTTCACTGTGCTTTTGCAGACTAATCATTTTAATCACTTTCGACTAATTTCTTCCGTTTTCTTGACTGCTCTGTCTTCCTCTTCACACAGTGCACTCAGAACACCAAGGACGTGCTGGAGAGGGTGCTTCACTCCTCTGATTTTAATAGCCTGTGCCTCTCTGGCACTCCAAAGACCACTCCTCTCAGTCTGGAGCTTTCCAGCACCACAGAGCCTTCTTTCACAGGCTGCTCATGCCAGCGGGCTCGTGGTCCTTTGTCCAGTCCTTGCAGCAAGAAGGACTCGCTACACACCATCAACCCGGCCTTCCATCTGGCTTCTCCCTCGCCATTGCTTAGCCGTGCCACTGTGATTATGGGCAATGACGCTGATGTCAGCTTTGTTCCCCTGCCCTGAGCAAACCCAGTTACCACACACAGAACAGAACCTTGGCGGGCTCATCCGGCCACAACCATGGGTTGCTACCGAATCATTATCACTGGCTGGCTCTTGGTCTGTAGAGAAACTTTTTCATAGTGATGCTGTGTGTTGCCTTTTGGTATCTCAGGATGTCAGTCTGATGAGTTGATTGTTCATTATATTCTGTGAATTGTCAGGTTCCTATGTGTCCTTGAGGATGAAGATTAAACTTAGTAACACTGTTAAGCACAATATAAAGACATTTTCCACAGAACCTCAAGCCATACATTACAGCCTTTACAGTGTTTAATTTAATCCTCATATGCAAACGGCCTGTAAACCGCTCTGTTAGTCTACTTACCGTCTGTGGATGCGAGACGTCCGTGAAATGTGTCTGCAGGTGTCCTCTGAATAACGAGCCATTTCAGGACTGACTCAGTGGTAGCTTTAATTTTTTTTGTTGCTTTGTTTTTATGGATCATCCTGGGCTCCATCACCTGTATTGACTGTAAGATTTACTC
This sequence comes from Brotula barbata, assembly GCA_900303265.1. Lineage (NCBI taxonomy): Eukaryota > Metazoa > Chordata > Actinopteri > Ophidiiformes > Ophidiidae > Brotula > Brotula barbata. The sequence goes on along the minus strand of OMNV01020967.1, from coordinate 32,178 downwards.
CAGAGTGGGATGGATGATCACAGTTTAAAGGAAGAGGGCAACACGATGCAGCTTTAATTTCAATACCTGTGTCCATTTTAGATGAAATGTGATGTTTTTGTGATTTCTTTTAATGTGAAGTGATTTGTATTTGATATCAGATTGTAGGAAAGCAGTGGAAATAGAATGCACTTGAAAACTGATAACTCCTGTGGATGCTATCTAAATGAAATACAAAGTTACCCGATTGGCCAACACAATTATTGCCCACGTTGGCGTTTAGTCTAATATATTTGATATTAAAACCAACCATTTGTCTAATTCCAGATTCATTACTGCCTACTGAGTTTCAGACTGCAGTAATATGATCTACTGGGATGTTTGAAGCAGGAGCTCACATCTACTTTTAGGCCTGCTCAGTGCACAGTATGTATCTTGTCACTCGTGTGTTGACGGTTACAGCACATGCTAGTTGTAGGTTGTTTCCAGTTACATCCTGGGAATGGAAGACGGTCTCAGACGTGCAAGGTAGTTTGTCTTTTTCCTTGCAGTGACCTTTTGCCTGTCGTTATGGCTTGTAACTAAATCTCCAGGATACATTATTGGGAGCGAATGAGAGCAATTTGTACCACTAGAGGGCAGTATGTGTCTAAAGAAAACAGTTTTAGTGATGTGAAACGTGATAGATGGAAGTCCTTGTAATATTTTTTATTGTAATTGCACAATCTGTAAAAATAATAGGTGGTGAGTTTGAATCAGTTTGTAATAGTCAGCGAGTCCAAGTATCCACCCTCACAACCCATAGATTGTGTGGGCAGTTACAAGCAGTGCTTGTATCAACTTTTTTTTTTTTCTAGAAAGTAACAGTGGATCTGTGACATCAAATAAAATGATCAGTTTTGTTGACTCCCTTCATCTCTCCCTCCGTTTTCCACAAACTTACTGATTGCACCGCAGAGGCACGTGTTTGACGTAGAGGAGGCACAGCGACATTAAACAATCTAACCTTGGAGTATAATGTACAGTAAATGGATAACGGCCGAGTTCACCTTGTACTTGTTATTCTGACTGCTCCCTCATGGAAACAATGGAGGAGATGTGTGGCGACCACATGTGCTCAGAATGGCAAACATGCCAAAATGTTCTGAGAGGCGTTTTCGACCAGCAGATAACCCGAGCCTGCATTTAAAGAGGCTTATGGAATATACATGTGTCTATGTATATTAATATATATGAGTGTGTGCATATGTGTATACATGTAAATATACATATATGTGTGTATATATACAGTATATGTTTATATACGCATATATATATACTGTATATATCCATATATACTGCATATATATGTGTGTGTGTGTATATGTTTATGTATATACACAGTATATGTGTATATACAGTATTTGTCAAAAGTCTTGCTCCCCCATTATATTTGTTGTTTTATGAAGTCTCTTTATTAGAATCCAACCAGAAAATACAGGAAATGTGTCTGCAGTATTAAAAATCAGAAAAGAACAGCTTCTACAGGCTAAAGGGTCCAGGATTTAGTGGGACCTCCCTTTGAACCAGGCTCTCTTCAACCTAAATGGAATGAAACCCTAATTAATGTCATTGATAACACCTGTTTTTTTACTACTTTCATCACTATTTACTGTCAGAATGACTGCTGGGGAAAAGAACATCAAACACCAGGTTTGACAGGGGGACCAGGACTTTTGACCAGTACTGTAGATATATCTTCATATATATACTATATATATAGATATATACGTATATGGGGTGGTGTGGTGATGGCCGGGTGATCGAAGGGTTGCCAGTTTAAGCCCCTGCTCCTCCATATCGAAGGTTCCTGAGCAAGACCCTAACCCCAAAGTGCTCCCGACAGGCAAGTGGGCTTTGCATGGTCACCTGGGCTGTTGGGGTGTGAATGTGTGTATGAATGGGTGAATGTGAGGCAATATTGGAAAGTCCTTTGGACAAAAGAGCTATAGAAATGCAGTCCATTTACCATATGCATATATATATATATATACAGTATATTTATTTGCATATGTATTGATTTGCCCATAACAAAGTGTTATAAATTAGAGATTATTACAGCACAGATGCTTTTGTTGTCAGATACCATAATGTTCCGTTGTCTAGTCTGCACATTGATAAGAGATGATGATAGATAATAATATAATGATAATAAATTCAGCTAGGAGAGATAAGACCTTGTTATCAGTGCTAATCTGCCTCACTGTCCCCAGTCTCCCGCTCCTCCCACACAAAGCAAAAAAGTCATTTTGACAGTGTTACATGTTTTATAATCTGTTGACTGTAGTCTCTCAGGGTTTTCTTTTTTTTTCTATTTAATGATTTCTTAGTTCCGCTGATGCCATATTTATTTTACCATGTCCAAGGTTTCTAAGAGGGGGATTTATCTGCAATCACTGAAATTGCAAACAAGAACAACAGACTGAAGGCCAGTAATCACAATGAACCGTGGCAGCTGGGAAGGTGGAGGCTGATGATTTCAGGCCCTCCTAGATGAACTTTTTACCCAGCTCTGCCACATGGCCGGTTGTGTGTGTGTGTGTGTGTGTGTGTGTGTGTGTGTGTGTGTGTGTGTGTGTGTGTGCTCGGCATGCTTCTGCTATATTTATAAACAGCAGACTTTTGAATAGTTTTTTTGAATGTACTTCATCTCTTGAAAACATAGTTGATATACTTGATATATAATATAACTTTTTTGAGATTTGTGAAAGGACAGCCAAAATATTTGTTCTTGGTGAAGTGTAAAAAATGTGTTAGGGCTGGGAATCCATATTCCGTCAGTGAGGGGGCTTTATACGAAGCCAGTGTGTTTTATTAGTGCACTCCCCTCTATAATTTTGGCAGATGTGAGCGCTCCCTGCTTCTGTTTGTTCTGTTCTTTCTCAAAGGATTTTGGAAAGGGAACATTGTGAAAGTCAGAGTTTGAGAGTTTAAATGAAGTGCAGCGTATAGATGTACGTGTCACTTGTGATCCGCTTCCTTAGACGAACCTTCTGTCCTACATCATTATTAACCGCCTTGATGATTCATTCTTCAAGTCAGCGATCATGGGTGCCGTGTTGGGTTTAGTCATCGTGCTCGGTGTTACTGCTGCTGCTATTTTTACTTCTTGTTGTTATTTGTCCCTTCCCTTATAATCTGCAACACTAAGGTGTCCACCAATGGGTCCATCTTTATCAAGTTTTCCTTCAAAATCGAGTGAAAAGCACCAAGTTTGTAAAGACAAATGATAAATATGTTTGGATGTGTGATTTGTACAAAATGATACCCAACACATTCAGAATAAAACATTTAAGGGAATTAAAAAAAACAATTAAGAGTTACTGCAAATGGTTTTTATCTTAAATTATGAGATTTTTTTAATGCATTTTCTAAGAGGCGTACTCGATTATTAATGTGAAAAAGCCCATTCAATTTAAATCTAAAACACATTAAATAATTCTGAACGTTTCGCTTTAAAGCCGACTCAGTGTCCTATTCGTCGACGGGTGCTGAAGGGGTTAAAATGTCAAAAAACTGGAAGGATTCATGAACTGCAGAGAAAGGAGGAAGGAAGGAATATTAACAGTATGTCGTCCCCTTCGTTCCCTTTTATGATCTGTTAATGTGGATGGAATTAAAAACTCTCCTGATGGGATTTATATCCCGAACTAACAGTCACCACGGTCAGACGTCTCTGATCAGAAACATCGGGCCGTAAAGAGCTCATAAACTCATAATCTGAGTACGATTTGGAATTTTGGCATTCATCGGTGCCAGCGAAGGCACCAAATCATCGCTCTGTTATGGGCTCACTTGCGAGCAGAGTTCACGTCTGACTTCTTTGGAAGCTCGCTGGCTGCAGGTGATTATTTGCTCGGCGGAGTGTATCATCCTTGTTAAATCCAACTGGTATGGCACTCAGACAGAGGAGGCCACCCAGTCAGTGTGGGCGAGAGGCTGCTGGAGTCCTTGGATCTCAGAATAAAAGGATGTATTTTATCCCAGCCAAGGCGGCCTTCGGCGAGCACTCGGAGGCTCTGCTCCCGCACAGATTAGTGTCTAAAGCGGTGTTGGCGGAGACGTTGTCACGGTAACTGACGGTGCAGGATTTGGCTCATTCGCACTTCCAGCAATTAGAGAAATTAGTAATGGAGGTATTGCACCGGATTGAAATTTTCTGATAATCCAGCCCTGGCTTGCATATACACACACACACACACATACATACACTCCATTGCTGCCCAATTTGCAGGCGAATGTACAGAACGAGGCTTTACTCAAAGAAATAATCCGTTAAAAAACACACAACCCGAGCAGCTTTCCTTTTTGTGAAGTGTAAAGCAGAGTTAAATCTGTTTTTTTGGGGTTTGTTTTGACGATTTTTGTAGATTTATAGTTATTGTTGGCCCTCGTAGCTGGGTCTGTTTGAACTTGAAGGCCTCATAATTTCAGACACTAAACTGGTCAAACGTGGGCGTAGACTATGAGAACCTAGGAGTTTACATTTGGGTCACACCACCGACCACAAATTGTCAGAGGAGAATTGTTGATTGTAAACAATCAGCAGCGGGTCAGGACGTCCCCGTGGCACTTTTACTTGCCGGAGGAGGATTTCTCTTTTCACGGAATCACTGCGGAACACACAGCAGCGTAACTTAAGTACAGGGAAATGCCGGTTCTTTCACTTCAAACTAATAAATTCCAGCTACTCAAAGAAGAGACGCTCTACCAGTGAAGTTACTCCAGGCTGTCCTCCATCGTGCGATGATTCACCGTGCTTCGTTCCTCCTCATTGGGACAATTTTGGCCCGTTGTCATGAGTGCAGGAGTGTGTCACAATCTCACAAGTCTTTTCTTCATCAGTCCAAGCAGAACCCAAGCACCTCTGTGAAAAAAAACAGGTGACTCATGACTCCCAGTCCCCGTCGTTGGCCTGGTTCGAGGAGCTAAAGCGGGTCCCCGTGGCGGTCAGCGAAGCTGGATATAATTAACCCTGCAGCGAGCAGAGCGCAGCAGCTGCCAGCATAGTTTGTGCTGCTGCCAGGGACACACGAAACAGCTGAATCGTGTCGTTGCTTCAAACTTCCATCCTGAATGTTGAATTTTAACACAAGCAAATCTCACTGTTTGTTTTTTTTAATCGTCGTAATCCTACATTTGGGTGCACATCTGGGGTGAAAAACATCCTTTTTTTAGCTGTGTGAAAGAAAGATTTCCTCTTAGGTGTCTGCAACACGTGTGTGTGTGTGTCTGCACGAGCGCATTGCTGATCCACATGTTTGCGCACAGCTTTTCCCAGTAGGGTGTAACACAGGTGGATCTGATTATGTGTGTGTGTGGAGTGTTTGGGCACAGTGGCTTGTAGCGCCATGTGTGTGAACACTTAGGAAGCCTCTGAAGCCTTTTGTTACTTCTGTATTATCTCATGTTAGACGAGTGTGTTGTGTGTATTGATGGATGAGGATTAGGTGAGTCAGTGGGTGGGGTGTCGATCTGAGTTTGTACGCCCTAGCTGGGATAATTTTGGGATTATTATCGGTGGCGTATCAGGTTTTAGATCGGGCTGTAACTGTACTTCCTACGCTGCCACCACGCTGTTGAAAGGTTCCACACTAAACTTGATATGAGGATCTGGCTCTTGATCCCCTATCTGCCGGTTATCCACATTTTTTTGTATGAGCCACATTGAATGAATGCATTTGTTCGGTATTTCAGTATCTTATCTGATAGAAGACAGATTAGATAAGCGGAGGCCAAACCCATATGAAATATCCTCGGTAATTCAGTGGAAAAACGCTGGCTCCGTGTTGATGGAAAGCTGAATTTGTGCCATGGAGCTGGTTTGGTGTGTCAGGGCAGCGCAGGGTCGAACCTTATCCAAACACTCCCAATGTTTGATATGAGCTCTATCAATCCACTATAAAAATGGCCACTGACAGCTCCTATTAATAATATTTACCCTGAGCTGCCAGCAGATAACTCATCACAGCCACATCCTGTCAGCCGCAGTGTTTTTGAGGACGTGCAGCTTCTCAAAAGATGGCAAACATAAATGTTTTCTTAATGGACCTGATTTATTGATTGCTGTGACAAACACGAGCGCATCTGCGTACGCACGATCACTGCATTATGCTGCGCTCCGAATGGGCATAAATCCTAATCTGATTATTCTATTCATGTAATCTGGTAGAGATTTGATGCCAAACATTTTCAGGAGGATGTTTGGGACTCGTGTGTGTCTTTGATTTCAGACTCATGTACATTTCCCCAAAGGACTGTGGATATTTGATATCATTTTTTGATATTAAATTTGAATGTTTTGTTTGGATTTAATAAAAAAGAAAAAAAAATCATTGTATTTTTATCATGCAATTTTAACCCCGTAAACTCTGGTAAATAAATTAGTAATTTGAGTTTAATATAGCCAAATAATTGAGTGTAATACAGTTTAATAAATAACACTTCAGGGTTAAAGGACCTAATCTGAATGGTTATCAATGCATTAATGATTCAACATAATAGAAAATACATCAAAAATCTCATAATTTTCTAGATTAATGATTTAAAGATCTTACACTCCATCACAGTGATCATTGCTTTTGAACTCGTTCCTAAAATTCACATTTCAGCCTGTTTAATGCTTTTACATGTGCACATCGCAGAACCATGGAAATTGGATGAATTGATGAAGATATTTCCCATTAAAGTCCCATTAAATGTTAATCTATGACATTATAACATTTCCCCCAACATTCTTTTTATTCGAGATCATTTTGCTTTATTATTTTATTTCTATTTTAGTTACTTTTGAAAATTTTGGCCATGTCATCAGAACAGGAAATAAAATCCAGCATTGATGACGATGGACCCATTGTTGGTCTTCGGGGTTTAGGAGTTAATCTATGAAACACTCAGGTTGCTTCTGTATATATCTGATAATAACCAGGCTCTGTTTTTATAGCGTTAAAGTAACACTATGAGTTATAGCTGTAGTTTAATCCTGTGTCGTTCTAGAAATAAATGCACTCTAAGTATCTGGTTCTGTACCTGTGACAGTTTCACAATAGGAGGCCACTGAACTGCAGGCAGCTGGCCATGACCCAGGATTATGTCGCAATGACAATAAAGAGCCAGATAAGCCTCCGCATTTATCGAAGAAGAGGAGGCGGGAAGAGGTGACAGACAGATAGTGGACGCTGAGTCACCGAAGGGACAAGACGGGACGTGAAGCCCGTCGTAGAAACTCACTTTGACCGTCGAATATGTTGGAATAAAGATTGATCGAATCAAACACAAGGGAAATGCTGTGCAGGAAGAAGATCCAGCCAAAAGTTTGACGCTGAAAAAAAAAAAATGGGAAAATACTCCGAAAGACGCACAAACAGCAGGAAACTCGATGTTCCACATTAATCCATGTTTTAAAACTGCTTTGGTTTTGTCCTTGAAAATCTTCCAGGGTGTTCTGACGATGAACGTTTGATCAAAAATTTGAATCGTACGTGAAATGAGGGCATGTTGCATCCTATATATATATATATATATACTGTATATCTACAGTAGTGTTCCAAAGTCTTGGTCCCCCTATCAAACCTGGTGTTTGGTGTTCTTTTCCCCAGCAGTCATTCTGACAGTAAATAGAGATGAAAGTAGGACAAGTCCAGGTGTCATCAATGACATTAATTAGGGTTCCATCCCATTTAGGTCGAAGAGAGCCTGGTTCCAAAGGAGGTCCCACTAAATCCTGGACCCTTTAGCCTGTAGAAGCTGTTCTTTTCCGATTTTTAATACTGCAGACACATTTCCTGTATATTCTGGTTTGATTCTAGAGATAGAAAGCATTGATACAACAACAAATCTAATGGGGGACCAAGACTTTTGCACACTTTACTGTACAAATATACATACATTAATGATTAGATTGTGTAGATTGCGCTGTCTGAAGTAGAACATCTAACTTTTGCATGTGTGTATTTTTGATAAGAGCGTCTGCAGACGTGGAGGCGAATGGCGGCGGCGGCGGTTTTTCCGCTGCTCCGTAACATGTGCGTCCCACAGGCCTGCATTTACGCATGAATCACGAACGACAGTAAACATGCCAAGTTTGTTTTTATTTGGTCGGCTGTTTTCTTATCGTTATTATCGAGCAGTCACAAAGCCATAAATCACGGGCCCTAGATTTATTCTTTTATAGATCGCACTTTGTGCTTTTGATGGCTTGAAAAGAAGTTGCTGCTCTCTTAAAATCCCGTTGGCTCCTCTTCCCCCTCGGCATGATGGGAAAGCACTTTTATCCGATGGCCTAAGTCTTCCAGGAGGAGGATTTATGAATCCTGGATGATGATCTGAGAAACCTGCTGCTAACATATTTGTGTTTATGTGTCTGCACTCATTTGAACAAAGATTTGACCTGCGTGAACGTTTGGATCAAACAGGCCTGGAGTACGACGCTGCTGCATGATCATTAACCCACACACACCCACGCACGCACGCACACACACACGCATGCTGAAGCACCCGCAGGAGCCCTCCAGAGCCTCTCTCCGACTCAGATTGTGGCCTATGTGTTCTTTTCTGTATCCCTCCGCTCCCGGTTAGACTTTCTGGATGGCAGTCAGGTGATTCTGGGAATGAAATCAGAGCCGGCTGCTAAATCCGGGGTTCCCTTCTCGCTTAAACGCTCCAGGGGATGGCAGGGACCGTTCCTCCTCCCCTCGCCTGCTCTTAATACGCACATGTGTTTTCTGCGTGTTACGAGGTGACAGGAGAAAATTACAGAACATGTTTATTTTACAGGCTCTTAAGGGCCACATTTGCTGACTCGGACACATTCGAGACTTTAAAGTTCCCTCTGCTGCCTCTCTGTAGTCCTTCCATCATAATCAGGGGCAATAATACCTGTGTGAGAGCCCCCCAGGGAGCCATCCGTGCAGTAACCTCAACTCCACCGACGTCAGGAAGTGGAGAGAACGGCTTTTTCCTCCTTTGTTGTAGTATTTGACAAAGTCATTTACGCCACCGACTCAAACGGTTTCTTTTCCTGTCCTGTTTGGGGGGAGGGGGTGTCATTGCGTAACATCATCTATGCTCCAGTTACTGAAGCTCTCCATGTTGGGGCATCCCAGGCATACAGGAGGAGGAGGAGGAGGAGGAGGAGGTGGGGGTGTTTTATTGCCATGGCTGTGCATTCCTCTTTCCTCTTCTTCGTGTGTTCCTCCGTAAACAGGAATAAGTCACGTGTCCGGGTCGAACCATGCGTTCACTCGTTTTTGGTTCCTCGCGCTCACTCCAAGGTGTGAACATTGTTTCTGAGATCTCTCCAGCATCTTTTCCCCCCAGATTCCTGGTGTTTTCCCTCCACCTTTCAGACCTGTTCATAGATTACAGTGCGCTCGGCCTTACATAAGTCACAGTGGAACAGTATGTTTGAACTTTGAGCTTTAGAGCTATGCGGCGACGACGCGGACCAATTCAGGCACGTCGAAGCGTTCTCGACAAGACGGGTGAGAGCAAGACAACAAGCAAGGCTCTGTTAAAGTGACAAAAGAAGCATCTGTTGTCGTCGATTTCCATGGAGTTTTTGTCGTGAAAGTCATCTGACTGGTTTTTTTGCACGTACGTGTGTTCACAGGCGTTCATCATGTCTGAGCTGATATTCCTGGGAAAACGATGCAGGTGATCCCGTGTCGTGCCAATATTGTTGAGTTTCAGAGACATAGAAGGAAGTGTTAGGAAGGACACTCCAGCTAGGGGTACAAATAGAAAGACCACGTCAGAACAGGCAAGGAAAATGGGGAAAACACAAGAAACCAGGATGGAGGGATCAAGGGGAAGAAGGCGGCCATTGTTGAACGGAAATTCCACCAAATTCAAACTCTGTGGCCGATTGACTCCCCCCTCAAGTGAACCTTTGTGCCACAACCGCCTGTTCGTTTCAGCCCGTTTATGTCTTTCTCTGCACCGGTAACACCATAACAGCACCAAAGACTACACACACGCTCTCACCGCCATCACGTTAATCCGTCGGGGTGACCTCACCTCGCCACCTAAAATCAAGGCACATCGCTTTTGTAGTATTTCTGTAAGCACAGGATCGGTTGTCAAAGCAGAGCGACGCGGCCGTATAATTGTAGGATTTCAAAGTATACATGAAATAAATGACAAACAATAGGAAGTGTTTGCTTTCTCGTGTGAGCTCGGGTGTCAGCGTAGCACAGAGAGAGAGAGAGAGAGAGAGAGAGACAGAGAGAGAGAGAGGGAGAGAGAGAGGCCTCTTAAATCTTTAGTGTGTTTTGGTGTGTTCGTTTTTTCCAGGAGCACACACACACACTCACACACACTTATACACACACACACACACTGCTGTTCCGCCTAGCCCTACTATAATCAATCAAGCAGCCAGCGAGAGCGCTCTGACGTCAGCGACTCGGCTGCTTGCGTAACCTTGTTCCGCTGTCACATAGATTTGTCGTCCGTGGCGATCCGGCAAAGCAAACTCGCATCTTATCACAAATTCTCCCTATCGCAGGTCGCTCATGATGTCAACTCAACCTGGCTGCAGCGACTGCCAGAAAGAAAGGCCGCGTACCTGCTGCCCAGATCAAACGGTTGACTTCATTTTGTCTCATATGATCACAATGAAACCCTGGAAAGTGTGGATTTCACACCAAACTCACAGAGCAGCGACAGCAGCAGCTCCATCCTCTGTGGTTATCGTCTAATTATAACAAAGACGCGGCCTGACACGTTTCGAATGTGCTCTCTGACAAATGAGGGAAACCTTCTGAGGAAATAATGAAGATGGAGTGTGGCTCTTCAGCGTGACAGCGAGTGTCTTATCTGTCTCCATGCACTTGGTCAGTGAGACGTCGACTGTTTGTTTGTTTGCAACTCTGATTTTCCGCCGTGCTTTTACAACGCGCTGACGTCCGGTGATGTAAGCCCGTTCCACCTGATTGTTCCTCTTCTTCCTCTTCTTCTTCCAGATGAAAGTCCAGGATGGGATCGCTGTGCTGTGTTTATTTATGAGCTTCTGTCCACTGATATTTAACCCATGCGTCTGTTTAACACGTTTATTGTTTTATATGTGGTTTATAATGTTTGAACGTGTATAAACGACCGGATTAAATGGCTTTCGTTTGAATCATTTATTTAAGGTGTTAACAAACAATGGCTCACCCCCGCCTACTTGACTCACAGTCTCGGTGGCTGACCAGGATGTAGAGAAACTGAAGACCAGACTATATTGACCGAAGTTCTAGCGAGCTGAAACAGAGACGGCTCACTGTAATGCTCAATACCGACTCATCAAACATAACGTAGCCGAGCTGCTTTGTATAACTACGCCAGCATTCTTTGAAAGCTACAGCGTTGTTGCTACAAATATTGTTGCTATAAAACTAGCGTCGCTGTTTGTTCCATTTCACATTTAATGGAAATGCTCAATTTAACTTTACCTCTAGCTAAGCTAAAGCTAGGTAGTTAGCTAATACGCTAAATTCTGCTGCCGTTGTTTACGTAGCGGTGAAGTTCCCAAGCTAGCACAGAGCAATGGGACTAGCTTGTGATCAGTGAAAGATTAATTTAAAATGAATATACTATTTGAAATTATTTCTTTCTTGGGTAAGCAGCTGTATAATAAGCGAGAAAATGTATGGTCGGTGGGTGATTATTGTGGACTCAAGCCCTTCAGGGCGATGCTAGACATGATAGGAGTTTATAATCACCCACAGACAATACATTATGCCGTATTTATCCCACAGTGAAACGTGTATATTGATATGTTTTTGTTCCATTGACTGTCGTGACGTCGGTGCCTACAGTGGATGCATCCTTTTTTTTTCAATCTTTTGCCCATGAGGGAACCTGAGAATGTCAAGTGGCCTGACATTTATCTGCCTTCATTGTTCTCGCATCACAAGTGTTTCACATTCAGGTAAACACGGGCTTTGCTCCCAGGATGCACAGCTGCCACATCGCCGTTTATTTATAGTCCGATGACGCATGTATCTCATATCGGCACCTGGTAGGACCCCTGTTGGAGACGCCTCGGCCCAGCTGCTCAACAACCGTGGATGCTGTTGCCACGGGAACAGGATTATGTTGACATCACAGGATTTGAAACGGTCCTCCGTGGAGACCGAATCCATGTTCCACTCAGGACCGGATCTCTCTGGACTATTGTGAACGGCTGTCGCCTGCCAGTTGAGGTGACAATGTTGTAGACAACACACACAAACACACACACACACACACACACAGACCTTACAGTAGTCATTGTGAAAGACGCTCTGTTGTGCATGCCTGAGTGCGTGAGTGCTCGTGTTTCAATCTGTGCGTCTGTGTTTTATAGCTGCATCACTAAAAACTCACTCAGCTCAATCATGGCATGAACTTTAGTCGGTTGTTAACTTTTTACAGGTGCATTAAAATGCTGTGTTGACAGATCTGAGTGGTTAGGGGTTTTAGAAATGTCCTCTATTTGAGCCATTGTACCATGCCCAATTTTGGGAAAAGGGGAAATGCGATGTTTTATCACATACGGGCCATGAATCCTACATTACAGCCGTGTTTTCATTTTAATTGCGCCACTATGGTTTTCACCTGAAGTGAAGTATTATTACAACAGAGTACTTTCTAGCATTCTAATCATCTCTATGTGTAATAATCTGTATATGTAATAATGAATGCACACATAATGGGCTGCCACATTTGTGGAAGTCAGACAAATTAGATTAACTGTACACACATTTATAATGTCTGCAAAGATATGAATGTGTTTGTCTGTTTGTGTGTACACAGTACATGCAGGATAAATGAATAAAACGGATGGATGGATGATGGATGGACAGCATCATGTGTCTTTTTGCCTGTAATGGTAAACGTATGCCATAAAAAGCTGACACACACTCGGGGCCACAGGAATTCATTTATGTCTGCACAAACTTGTACAATGTAGCGCAATTGACTGCAGATAAGTACGCCACGTGGAAATAAATGGCAAGCGGGTATCTGAAAATGTAAATGGAAAGACGAAAGGGTATCACAGGTTATCGTCGTCTATTCATAAACCTCCGCACAATCAAGAGCACGCCAAATAAAAGAACATTAGTGTGGTTGTCGGCCTTCATTTTCCACTGGTTGAAAAACAACAATCCAACTCTCCCCTTTACACTTGGCTATCTATTAAATGTGATAAGGAACCATAGAAATATATGATTAGCAAGCAGCATTTTGCAGTTTTAATAGCCCACTATCATAATTTAAATACACTACGTCTGACAACATGCAAACAAAATTCAATGAACGCTATTATGAGTATCTAACAATGCTTTATTAGGTTTATTTAGTAAACAGGACTCTTTTAGTGCGTGCACATAATCCCTAATGTTTAATTTTTCATTTTTAGTCCACATGGTGTTGTTTTATACCCAGTGATGGGGGTACAGTTTGATTCCAGAGGCCCATGGGAACTGCGTAGCTTTATATTGATGTTTACTGTTACATAGTAAAAATGAGTGAAGCAAACTTACCTAAGCTCATGTGAGAGTAACTCATATAACTCATATTATGACTGTGCTTCTGGATCATCTTATCGCCTTATCACTGACGTACCCTGCAGCAAGGCATTTCTCCTGGACTGCAGCAAAATGACGAGGGCAGTTGGAGCTCGCGATCTTATTTGATCGTCTGGTTTTTGCGCCATCAAAACTGAATGATGACACTGGACATTATTGGCCGAAAGTTCAAAAAGTTTCCGAAGGTAAAGAATAACTATGAGCTAAGGGAAAGTCATCCTGTATTTGAGGCCAGGATAGACTTTACTAGAAGGTGAGGTAGGCCAGTCCTGGGCCCCCTGGGAGAGAGGGGCCCCAGTAACAGTGGGGAGAATCTAGATGATAATTTCTGACCTTTATTTAACATTTAGAGAAAAAGATGTTAGGGTAGGAGCTGTATTCATGGTTATGTAGCCTGAATATAGGATTATATGGCTATAGACACCGAAGAATAACATCAGGTGCTAAATGCAGGTCAGAAATGAGCATCGGGTTACTGCCCAGTCAGTCTTTAGTCATGTATAGATATATTTATTTTTCTTTGACATACATTTCGTATATCATATGTCAATTTTATTATGGGACAATCAGATTGCTAGAATGCTAGATTCACAAATTTCACTCTGTTGAGGCCGAAGCTAAAGAAAAGCCCTGACAGCCAGCGGTGTAAGGTAACAAAGTAAACATACTTGACTACAGTACTATTTGGGAGACTTTGTACTTTAGTGGGGTATAAATATCTTGGCAAATTTCTACTTTTACTCAACTACTTATCTGACTGAAAATCCATATGTTTACTACTTATTTTGCTGTAAGACTGAAAAAAAATGAGATTTTTACTTGATGTCGGTAAATACCTAACCACTGTTAGTTTAGTTGTTTTGCTTTGAATCAGTTTGAGTTCTTCCTGTGACAGATTTACTCTAAGTTGTATAAATAAATTTGATGTTCAAACAGAACTCTAGATAGAGGACACTTCACAGTCCAAAGTTCACGCCCACCTTCAAATAAAGTTTATTCATCAAACTTACAGTTCTTATCCAAATTTACTTTTGATACTTTGGTGCAAAATGACCTTTACTTTACTCGAGTATGTTTCCTTTTAGATCAATTTTACTCCTAACTAGGTCACCCTTAAATGACATGTCTGTACTTTAACTCAGGCGTGACTTAAAGGTTCTTTATTCACCCGCTGCCTGACAGCATGGCTGCACAGAGAGCAGGGCAGATGGGCGGGGCTTGTCACCGACGTCACAAGAAGGGCGTTTCCCGGACGGCCGTGCGTCCGTAATCAGTGACCAAATACAGCAGCCAATCAGAGGCGCGCATGCTAATGAGCAGTTTTTAAACCCTCCGGACCTTCCTTATGAATCGATTCTTTGCAGGCTGACCGGATATAGCGACGCACACTTTGGAAGTCCCACTCAAACCTCCGCACTTTCCGCTCTGCAAACTTTTCTTGACGTTTATTAATAAAAACAAAACTCTATTTGTTTAATTTCCCCCACGCGGAGCCGCCGACAGCCGAACCGAGCAGGATTTTCTTCTCTTGCAGCCGCGGAAAGCAGAGATCCCCGAAGCCGATCTGTCCTGGAGGAAACGCTGACTCAGGATTCCTGTCGTTTCTTTTTTGGGGGGGGGGTCCACAGTTACATGACCATGTCTTGCGGTGATGCGTCGGATCAGAGCCGGCGGTTCTGCGTGCTGTCTTGGGATCAGGTGCAGCGCTTGGACTCGATCCTGGGGGAGGCTGTCCCCATCCACGGTCGGGGAAACTTCCCCACTCTGGCTGTGCAACCCCGGCAGATTGTTCAGGTATACACACATTTATATACATCGCATTTATTGCTATATTTATCCATTTTGTGCATTTGCCTGTCGGTGTAGAGGTAAGTACTGTAAGTAATAAACTTAAAACTTTCTCTCGCTGTACCGGCATGTAAAGAGTTAAATAGAGTGATTATGTAGTTCTTTATTTGGCTCTGACTCCCTGGATTCCCATCAAGGACCCCACTGAGAGCACAGAAGTTTTTAAGTAGAGCAGCATTCCCATGTGTAGCTTCATATTTACTCATTCGTTATACTTCATTGCGCCTCGTGTTTCCTTTTTTTTGATTTTCCACCTATTATATTTCCCATTCTTGCCGTTTATCCCTGCAGAAATGATCAGCTCTTCCAGTGTACAACTTCACCAGCCTCACTCTCACTCTCACTCTCACTCTCACTCTTAACTCTGACACTACTGAGGTGTGTACAATTTGAATGCATTTCCATCCATAAAGATACAGATGTGACTGGGCATGAGCATCATTCACGTTCAGCTTACACACTGGAGGAAAAGTAAACTTCACAGCATTTAAAAGTCTCTGCTTTGAAATCAAACGTGTGAGACAGACAAACGGTGAAGTCCCTCCATGTTTCCACCCCTCATGTGTTGCGGCCTTTCATCCAGGAGATCCTTGCACTGTGCACTGAAAAACAGAAATTTAGAACTGAAGCAATAAATAAAGTATGGATGGCCTTTTTGTCCCTTTCCTCTCCTTTTTTTTTTTTAAATGTATATATATTCAAGATGGGATCAACAAGCCCAGAGTTCATGCTTGTGGTCGTGGAAGATGAATGCTCCATTGAGAGTGCAGGAGCCTTAAATGTAGGTTGCAGCCTCTCATGTGGAAGATGACTCCATTTACCCCTGGATTTGTAGAAACACCATATAATTTTATTTTACCAACATTTGCCGTCCGTCATATAGGTTCGTACTTTATAGATTTACTTAACAGGCACGCACACACGCTCTACTTCTGCTAAACTTCAGTGGAAAACTCCCATTTTTGCCCTTATCATGCGTCTTCTATCGTCTTGGCTGGGAGTTTGGACCTTTGTCCCAACATGGAATTATATGGAATATAGGAGGAAGGTTCAGATACAAAAAAAAAAAAAAGAAGACCATTAACTCCACCGCAGCATCACAGCACTCTTAAGAGTCCAAGGACTCCCCTGTAACTGTAGATCTCTGATAACAATGCCCTGTGGCCTTAATTGCTTCACAGCTCAGAGCTTTGGCCTATTTCACAGCCTGTAAGCAAGTCAGTCTTTACTACACAACTTCCCCCACACAGTCTTTTTTCTTGTTCCACAGTGAGGTAGAAGTGAAACTGACAAGGCTAAGTGAGAGACAGGAGACCTGTCTCTGGCAGGATTTGATCTGAGGCCAACACAGGCATACCTGTGGTCTTAGAGACATGGGGGTAGGGGTGTTGCTTAACCACTCGACTATTTCTGAGCACATTTAGTCGGAGGATGGAAGGAAAGCAGGAGGAGAACGTGTGTGTGCATGTGCGTGTGTGTGTGTCAGCGGTCACGAGAATCAGGACGACCCCGGCGGCACATAACAGCTCGGTGACATTATTATTGCTTCTGATTGGAATTTGGACTCGGCCAGGAAAACGATTACAGCGGCAGCACTGCTAAGGTGGCTCATTCTGATCCGGTTCTCCCACCTCCAGCGTTAGAGGTGTCGCCTCGTCTTCGGATGATTGCTCGTCTGCTGTCCGAGCCAATATGTATAAATAGAGGCAGCTTGTTATCTGATCACCGCGGGTGAGAGAGTTAATAACCCGCAAACACTAATCTGACAGGTCGGTGCCAGTAGCGAGATTTAGGATTGAGTGTGTAGCTACCTGCTCCATGAATCAACTCTGTCTCAAGTGCACTTACAGTGACTGAGTATGACAAGCCTAAAGCATAGCTTGGCCCACATAACGCTGAGGTTACAGCTTGTGGTCCATGTTGTGTCGCAGCGCTCGGGCACGGATGGCTTCCATATGTTCCGCCGACAATAAATTTCATATGTCACAAATAGAAATTTGGATCGTTCCTCCCCTTCAAACGACGCAATGTACGGAATGTGCGTCTTTGTCTTATCTGTGTGATTAGACGTGTTTATAGTCCTGCCCAGCTGTAGATCGTCAAATTTGCCTGTGCTGACGCGAGAAGCAGCTGTTTCACCACCTTACATGTCACTGGGACAGAGGAGAGGAAATGCAGATGAACCTCGGTGACCTTGTGATGATCAACATGGAGCAGAGGTTCCACCCC